>JAXFYN010000623.1:34296-131469 GCA_036172215.1 Camellia granthamiana
TTTTAAGGTCTCAAAACCATTCAAAATAGCTTTGGTCCAAAATGAGATGCAAGGTTAGGATTTGACTCTCCTCTTGTAGAAGGAATTGAACCTTTGCACTGCACAACTTTCACCACCAAGTAAGCAATTAGTGACGCCCAAGTCTTAAGGGCGGTCAAAAATGGGGTGTCTACAGTTGCCCCTCTTTGACAGAGCTCGAAGTCATGAAATGATGTGAGTGAATATCAAAGCCCAGAGACGACCCATTTTTGACAAGGCCGAAGACTTGGACAAATAAACAAAATATAGTTAAATAAATGGTTGCGCCCACAGGCTGCCTACGTATCCCATTGCAAGGAATCAAACCAGCGTAATTCAGGGGCAAGATGCAAAATGATACACAATATAACAGAACAGTGTAAATGACATACAATGTAATGAAACAATGCAAATGATATGTAATTTAATTAAACAATGCAAATGATATGCAATGTAATTGAGATAATCAAACCACAAGCAGTGCAAAACCACACAAATATCATAAAGGGATGGAGATGCAAAATCAAACAACGTTCAAAATAGAAAAGAAGTGGGCACGAGCCGAACGGCACCTAACACAGGCTAAATGCCTACATCCTCAATACTGGCCTCAACGCAGCATGGATGCTTACACATAACAGAACCGTGTTTCAACGTGAAAGGGGTGCGAGCACATGCAAAACTATGTGTTTCACAAAGAGACCACAAAATACAAGTAATTAGGTGCCATGATATAAGTGAGGAATGATCTGCTGAGGAAAGATCGTAATCCTAAATGCTGGATGCAACAAAACAAAATACGATGCACCGGATGTAATGGATGAAGTGAATAAAGTGCGCAACCAAACTACATTTGGCTTAGAAAAGGCATAGACACAAAACAAACCACGTCTAACACAGAAAAAGTGCCGACACCCTCAGACCATAATTCTCTTAGTGGAATAGGCACGTACACATAATCACAGAACCATGCTTTAACGCGAAAAATATGGGCAGATGCCAGACTAAGCTTAACATGGAAAGGATGCATGATGCAACGGACAATGCAGTAAATGCATGCGATAGATTCTATATGCAATGCAATAGACATACTAGATGATGTAGTAGTTAGGAAATGAAGGTACCTTACAGGGGCAATTGGCAATGACCTACCTCATGCTGCTAGGGACCTTTTCCTTCTTCTTGGTTGAACCGCAGGTACTACTTTTCTCCCTGGCTATGGTCGCAGCTTTCCCTATTCTCCAACAGGGTGACATACTAGGTTGGTTCAGTATCCAAAATTGAGGCGCATACCCGCTACCTCAACCTATGGGGCTGCCACACAGATTTCAAGCCAGGGATACACCCCTGGGTATTTAAACCAGACTTTAGTCTCAGAAATCCTGAACCTTTGCGTTCTAGGCATCAGCCATTCGAACTCTAGTTTCTACCATCTCAGTTGATCTCTTAGGAACTCACTGCAAACATAGGCAGGTGGCTATACCAGACCACCGGAAGTCATTCGGGCACGACAAACACCAAAGGAATTGCACCTTTAGAGGATTTAAGGTCTCCTAGACCACAGAGGGATGTGAATACGTCCAAGCGCATCTCATGCGAGAGGAGAAAGTGAATAAATGAACACCGGAATGCATCTAAGTGTTCGAAACGAAGACGTCCTAACGCACCACATGCGAGAGGAAAAGGGTTACGCAAGAAAGCGTGAGCATCCAAACGCGCCACACGTGAGTGGAGAAGGGTTGCACGAGAAAGTGCGATGCACATGACAGTGCGAGTACGTCCAAACGCGCCACACGCAAGTGGAGAAAGGTTGCCCAAGAAAGCGCGATGCACATGACAGTGCGAGTACGTCTAAACGCGCCACACGCGAGTGGAGAAAGGTTGCGCAAGAAAGCGCGATGCACATGACAGTGCGAGTACGTCCAAACGCGCCACACGAGAGTGGAGAAAGGTTGCGCAAGAAAGCGCGAGCATAAATTGCACAAAACAGTGCAATGCGCAAGAAAGCGCGAGTGTAAACTGCAGAAAACAGTGTGATGCGCAAGAAAGCGCGAGTGTAAACTGTACAAAACAGTGCGATGTGCAAGAAAACGCGAGTGTAAACACAGGATTTTAAGGTCTCCCAGACCAAATAATGCACATGACAGTGCGATGTGCAAGAAAGCGTGAGTGAGACACAAAGTGTAAGTGCACAAGATAGTACGAGTTAGATACAAAGTGTATGTGCACAAGACAGTGCGAGTGAGGTACAATGCACAAGAAAATGCAAGTAAGGTGCACAAAAAAGTGCGATAAAATGCATTTTCTATGCAAGTGAGGTGCACAAAAAAGTGCGATAAAATGCATGTTCTATGCAAGTGAGGTGCACAAAAAAGTGTGATAAAATGCATTTTCTATGCAAGTGAGGTGCACAAAAAAGTACGATAAAATGCATTTTCTATGCAAGTATGGAACAGTGCATTTTCTATGCAAGTATGGGGGCATTTTCTATGCATGAAACAAGAGCATATTCTATGCAATATTGAAAGCATATTCTATGTATGAAAGAAGAGCATATTCTATGCATGAGGCAAGCGTATTCTATGCAACATTAAAAGCATATTCTATGCAAGAGGCAGGCATATTCTATGCAGCATTGAAAGCATATTCTATGCAAGAATCATAAATGACGCGCGGCACGTATGCAACAAAAGTGTATCTGAAAGTGCACATTCTATTCAAGAGAGGGGCATCAAATATGTACTTTGGTGCATCCGACTTACCTCTCGGAGGACTTTGTAACACGCTCAGCTCAAAAAGGGTACACCCTATCTATATTGGCGAGAGATAACATATGCTGCTGCTTTAATTGCCATTCTGACTTGAAGCAAACTTAAGCTTAGGGTCGAGATACACTCATACTCCAGAGAAAGGCGAGGCTTGACAAGATGCACCTGGAATGCAGTCTCAGAATTTGCTGGAGTTGAAACACACTAAGATGCTCCAAATTTTCCCTCTTTTCTTTTGCTTTGCAGTTCGGAACCTATATAGCTTCAGATAGGTCCTTGTTCTACTGTTCTCACATGACCTGGGTTGAACCCTGCAGTTTATGAAAGAAAGAATCTTGTTTTGTACAAATGTGGAGAATGACATAACACTCTAAGCACAAAACGATTTGTTTTTGAAATGAAATCAAGAAATGAGTTCTGAATCGGGTATTAAGCCTATGACTGACCATAGCCAAAACGACTCAACAAAGAGGAAAGACAAGGTAAACAACCTAAACACATCTATTGACACTCAAAACGACTCAAAACAAGAATCGAAACAAACAAAAACAACAAACACAGCACTCAAATGTGTACCACCAGTGGGAGACTTCTCAGTTCACAAGGAGCCTGATTCTTTGAGTAGTGCTTCCCACCCTTTCTCATCCGTGATTCTCACATCACTCTGGCACTCAATCTCTTTTTCTCTGAAAAGTCTTTTTCTCACTTTTCTCTCTACGTACATCTCTCTATTCTTCAATCTCTACTTTTTTTTATCCCTTCCCTGGGTGGTTGGTGGATAAGTAGGAAGTTGCGGGCTCTTGCCCCTAGCATTCTGCTAGATTCTTATTCTTCCGCTCAAAACAGTGAGCTTCTTCTGCAGAGGGGTTGTGGTGTGACTGGATGTGCAACAGATCAGCAACTGACATCGGTTAACGATGCGCTTGGCCAGCTCGGATGTGATCAAACCTGTCCAGATGAGGGAGTGGAATATCCTGCTCCATTCCAGCTCATGCTTCGCCCTTGGCTTGATACCTTGCTACTTGGAGGATGTGAGAGCTTGCTGCCGTTTTGCTGTTAGCTCCAGTTGTGCCCTTTCCTGGCGAACAAGGTGCCCTTTCTGGCAAGTACAGTGCCCTTTTTGGCAAGTATGCTGACAACGGGAAAAAGACAGGAAGCCTGACTCAACTGTGCCCCTAGTTCATTATTTTGACCATTTTTTGTTTTGGCTTTCTACTAAAACAATTTTGACCAAAATGAGAGTTAGATTAACATGTTTATTCGATTTTCCGATTTGAAATCATACAAGTCAGGTTGTAAGCACTGAAAATTTTCCTTTTTGGGGTCCAAGAAATGGTCCAGTTTTGGAAAAAATGGAATAATTTTCAAGAAAATTAGTCAACTTCATTAAAAATTCTCAAAACTGTTTTTGCAAATGGCCACTGCTCGACCAACATAGAATTTACTCTTGAGCTACACAACCTCAGATCCAAAACAATAGAAAATTGTCCCTTGTTTAAATGGCACTGCACGGCAACGGAAAGTTGCCCCTTGTCTGAATGGCACCACAGCGCACTGTAATCAGTCCTTAATGTGACGATCACAACCGAACTCTCGGATACAGAGAAGACAAAGATGATCAGAACCATTACATGGACACAGTCAATTTGGAAGTGTTTATGGCTGGACTTCAAAATGAAGTTGCCTACGTATCCCAAAGATGGGAATCAAGCCTAACGTAGTTCCGGGTTAAGGTACACTAGGGTAATAACCTCTCCTTTTGCGCTCTAACTTTTGCCAAGGCCGCCCTTCCAGATTTTCAACCTTGCGAGCTATGTTCTTTTTTTCTTTCAATTCTTTTCATTTCTTTCTTCTTTTCTTTTCTTTTCTTTTTTTCATTTTCATTTTTTTCATTTTCTTCATTTTTTCATTTTTGTTCTTTTCTTTACTCTAACTTTTGCTTGGGTCACCCTTCCGGGTTTTCGGCCCAGCGAGCCACTCAAGGGTAAAAGTGTAACTTTGTCCATGTTGATCGGTTTGAGATCTCGAAGCCATCTGAATCCAAAAGAATGGCTGTTGTTCGATGATGATGTAGGAGTCCATCCAGCCGGGTTTGAATTGCCCCCAGTGTTGCGGATAGGAACTCAATTGTCCTTCAGCAATACTTTCTTCTTTCCTCCCTTCTGGGATTTGGCATTCTTGCCGATCTTCGTTAGCTTGAGAAATGTGCCAATTTTTTACTCTTCGAGCACATCTGACATTTTTTTGCCCCTAGTTCAAGGGCTGCTTCTCATCCAGCCTTACAAGCTTTCTTTTGATCATATCTGACTTTCTTGCCCCTAGTTCGAGGGTTGCTTCTGATCTGGCCATACAAGCCATATGTTGTGACTGATCGTTTGAACATTCTGAATCCAAGTTCAAGGTTTGAAAGCAAAAGGGGTTAAGTCTTGAGGTTGAGAGCGATCCTATGCTGCACAATCTCAAGAGAGATTCCATACAGGTCTTCGCGGGACCACACAAAACATTTTTTGAAATCTTTTAAGAAAGCGACTAGCCGCTCGCATCGAAGACAATGTAGAACCAATCTGGATCAAGCCAGGATCCTTCTCAGTACTCACATTAACAAGCATGATCTCTTTCATTAAGGGCTTAGCACGCCTCTCTTTCTCTCAATTGATCAAATTTTTACAAATCCCGAGGAATTCCTCCCTCTTTGTTTTCATCACAGTGTTCGAAAAGTTTTGAAAAACTTTGGTCAAGACAATGACTTAAATGCACAAAAAAATAGGTGAAAAGCACTTCCGCTTCATTCAAATTTTCTGGCACAACTGGCTTTAAGGCAGAAACAAACTTAAAAGTGTGAAAATCACTGCTGTTTCATTCAGATATTTTGGCGCAACTGGCTCAATGGCAGAAACAGACGCAAAAGAAGAGTGTAAAAGACAAACACAAAACAAGAAAGTGATGTCCGAGGTAACACACCCGAAATCACCTTATTGCAACACAACAGGAGTGACTCGATACAACAAGATAGACTCAACTGACTCAGCACAAAAAGACTGACTCAATACAACACGACAAGACTGACTCAATACTCAAGTCAGAAAGTACAAAAACTAGCATTTGCAAAATGCTCAATACTCAAGAGAAAACAGACAGCATCTCAGCCTAATTTCACCAGAATAGATATGAGCATAGTTGAATGACTTTGCTCCTTGCTGAATTCTGCCCCAAAATTCTCTGCCTCAAAACCAATACCCTTAGGGTAATACTCAGACTTAAAACTGATACATACAACCTGTAGAGACGCACTCTAAAAGCACATAGCAAGCAAGTGAGAGCCAAAACACTCCTATGGAGGGGTAGGGTTTCCCTGTCCTATCTTGTCAGGAGCTAGGGTTTCACTACGCACGCATGTGATTTCAAACAACCTACATTCGGGTAAGCAACCTGTCCTAGTTTGGAATGGTCTCTACGGATTCCGATATGCACCAGGTCGAATGGTCAAAAAGGGTACCTCGGTAAAAATCGAGGTTTGTGTTCCCATCGTGGCAGAGCCCATAACCGGTCATCCTTATGGCACGCTTTTCCAAGTAAGCCTCCAGCAAACCGTTCAGGAATAGTATATGGAAAACACGGTGTCCTAGGTGCACCAATGCAAATGCAATGCAAAGAAACACGTAAGTGTAAACAAAACAACATATCATGATGTTCGAGTCAAGTTCTCTAAATCCCCAGTAGAGTCGCCAGAAACTGTAGACCGCTCGAACTCGCTCCGCACGCGATGGCACGAATTGTAGTTCTAGCTACTACAGTTTAGACTCCTGTCACGGTTCTGAATCTAATCTCACAAAGTGCAATGTAAGACTGATAAATCACCAAAGAGTCCAAATCTGGCAAATCGTTTGGGAAAATTGATTTTGAATAAAAAAGCGCCAAACATGGACTGCTTTGCCAGATTTCAGAGTCGCCACCTAAATGTTTTATTTTTGGGAAATTTAGGAAACCCTGATTCGTGCCTAAAGCCATGTGTCTGTCATCACCAAAATTGCCTCGGCTCAGGAACTTGGGAACGAGAGGGAAAGGTCCTGAAATGAGCACCCCTACTCGCCTGATCAAAGGATCAGCCTCTACTAACATGATATGTTGTTTTTGAAAACACATATGTTCTTATTCCGATTTATTAGCTAACATTACTATGTGATGCGCACAGCACACAAGTATCGCTCGATTTGGAACAAAACATCTCATGTTTGTTTTTCAAAAAGTGGTTTGAAGTTGCTACCCTCAAGTAGGTTAAAGTGCGGATTTGCCACCCTCAAGTGGGCTTAAGAAAACATGATGATTTGCCACTTCAAGTGGGCTTAAAACTCGCAATCAATGAATTGTTCCAATCCAAGTAATGAAGCCTTCATCCACAGGCATTCAGGCAGTTAAACACTTAAGCAGTTAGCCTCATGGAAAGCATGCTATCATGGCAGTCACTTACACACATGCACGGATGCTAAAGCATAAACACTCACAGTGTACTCCGAGCCAAAACAGAAGCTAGTTAGTAATCAATGCATGATCCTAGCTATGTTAAAATGCCTAATGCAGCACATGCAAAATGTAGCTAAGTAGGCTTGGCTAGCTAAGATGGCATATGAATGCTACACTTGATACATGTATTCAAATAGGAATTGAAATACAATGCAGTTTGAATGATGCGCCGAGCCCGGTGCATGCAATACGAATGAATGATGCATGCATGCAAAGCATAAGTATGCTAATTGAAAAATGCCCTAAAACTAACCATCAAAAGCTGATAAGTTAAAGGGAGAAAGATGTGGGGTTGGAAGACATTCACACACTCACGCACACTTATTACAAAATTGTGCCATCTCGATGGAGGGTCCGAATGAATCAACTAACTAGCTATGCTAAGCTAATTAATTACAAACCAAATTGAAACTAGCTATACTAAGCTAATTAGAATACTACAAAGATGAAATAAATTAGCTACATACATTAACTAATTAATTACAAAATCAACAAATTAACTAGCTAAACAAAGCAGTTAAAATGGCCTCGAGGGCGAGGGGGAGATGCATGCTCGATTTCCTTGCTCAGAAATCCATTGCTATGCCCAGAATTGCCTCTATTTGCATTTGATTTGATCTTTGAAAAGTGCACTAGCTTCCAGATTGCTTCTGCTCCAACATAGGGACCTCTTGGTGGGCTGCCAACCAGAAAATGGGGCTGTAGACCAGAAAAACTGGTTGTTGACCAGAAAAAGTGGTCGGTCGACCACCCCTACTGGTCAGCCGACCAGAAAATTTTCCAAACTCCAGCTTTGCTGCAACAAAGAACAACAAGGGGCATAGTAGTGTATTCGCAAGATATATGTGCACAACCACCATCCTTATCATTTCTTAAGCTCAAGGGAGTGCGGTACTTGACTCTCGGGCCACCAACTGAGCATCGCAATGCACGATGGCTGAGAAGCCAAATTTGCACAAGTCAATGTCAAATGAGTGCACAAATAACACATAAGGGCGTCCACCTCTATCATGCTTGATTAAGAGGCTCGGCGACCAAGAAATGCTACATGTTTCATCACTTCGAGTATGAAACGTACCACATTCCTTGTGTTTGGATTAACATTCGATCCAAACACAATGCAACACATACAACATGCTGTAGACACACCATTTTTGACCGCCCTTAAGACTTGGGCGTCGCTGATGGCTTACTTAGTGATACAGGCTATGCTATGCAAATGTTCGATTTCTTTAGTAAGGAGAACTCCAAATGCTAATCTCACACCCCGTTTTTGGACCAAAATATTTTAGATCTTAAAATCCTCTCTTTCAAAACACTTTTGAAAAAAGTTCCTACGATGTTCCGACGCTCGCATTTTGTTAAACGTTGCGTTTTTCGGTAAACCGAGCAAGGACAAAGTGGAAATAAATGAAAGAGAGATGAAATCTTTGAAAAATCTTTCAAAACACCTTCTTTAGGGGTTTGGAGTTGAAGAAAATTGGAGGAGAGGGAAGAAACCAAGTTGGAGAAGAAGATGGGCATGAATCGTTAAGAGAAAGTCGAGCGGTCCTCGCTAAATCAGGCTTATCTATTTGCACACTTGGATCTCAGCTATAAGGCCACCACCGTTGGAAAGAAGACTTCTGGGGCTTGATTTTACACTCAAGAATCTCCTAAAGACAAGTCCAGATGGGGGAGATACGGTTGGTTGAAGTTGGGCATCATTCCGATTCAGCCGGAAATGAGTAATCTTCACTAAAAGAGGGATATCTCTTAGCACAGTTGGAATGTTTATGCAAGGCTTCCACCATTGGAAATCTTACTTCCGGGGCTTCAATTTGGACACAAGAATGACCTGAAAAGGAGTCCATATGAAGGAGTTATGCTTGTTTGAAGTTGGACCTGCAGAGCAGAATGTCCTATCGGCCACAAATGTGCACCGTCGGCCATGGAGATGGCCGGTCGGCCAAGAGTGACCCAAATTCATTTTTTTTAAAGAAATTTTTCCTCCAACTGTTTCCAGTTTGTGCCAGCTGTTCTAACTCAGATATTTTTGACCAAATACTCTATTTTTTCTATATATGAAGCCATATCTCATATATTCAAGGTTAGAACATTTTGAACGCTTAGAGAAAATTTGAAAGCTTCTCACTCCAGAATCCTCTCTCTCTAGAAGCTTTGTGAGAAAATTCTCCCCTCTCTCTAGAATTCTCCCTCTTTCCTCTTGTTTTAGGCTTGAAAGTGAGAATTCCTTACATATTTGCATACACTTCCTTCATCAAAGTTGCATGTCAATGGGATGAGGTCCCTTGGAACCTATTTTTGGGCTATTGGAAGGTTGGTTGGCTCAGAAAAGAGGCTGATTTGCTGCTGTGCTTCAAAGCTAACCTCTTATCCCTTTTAAGCTCTTTGTGCACTATTGTTTTGCCATAGTTTTCAACCACTTTGGGGCTGTTTTTTGGGGTGGTGTTGAACTACAAAAACCTCTATTTTCCTTTGTTTTTCAGTTCTAAAAGTGTTGGTTTGAGCATTGTTTGGCTAGGGGGTTGTTCTCCATTTTTGTTCATTGGCTTGTGAGGCCATTTGTGCAACTTCTCACCACCTTCAAATCCAACTTTTTTTTGGCCTTTTTACCACTTAAAATCAGAGGAATTTCAGTGGTGAAAAGGTGGTTTTAAGGCCCCAAATAGGAGGGGGTAGTCCCCCATCCTCTTCTCTTGTTTGCTTGTGTTGATGGCCCATCAAATGAGCATGTGTTCTCTTTTGTGGCTTAGTTTGAGCACGTTTTTGTGACTTTTGGGACCTACCATAACTCTATTTTTGGTCAGCTTGGTCACCTCTTGCATGCTTCTTGCACTTGTAGTGCAATCTTGCTCACTAGCCTTGTTAGCCTTACAAAGTAGCATGCTCTTGTGGTTTGAATTAGCTTAGTTCAAGCATGTTTTTGGTGTTATTTTGGCATGTTATAACTCTGATTTTGATTGGTGGACTCACCTCTTGCATGCTTTGTACACTTGTAGTGTAATCCTTGCTAGCTAGCCTTGCATGCTTGTCTCTTTAGCCTATTATTCTAGCTCATTTTGGCTATACTCCAGCATACTTTTATTCATATTTTGGCATGATTTAGCTCTTTTTTGAGCCTTCTTGGTCGTATGATGCTTGTTGTGCATGCTTGTAGTGCAATAGCCTTGACTAGTTTTGGGTTTTGAGGTATCTTGCATGCTTGGCTTGAGTTATTTGCATGCTTTGGCATCATTTGCCATGTTATTTCAGAGCGTATGGTGTTGTCACACTTCCATGTTTTTCACTCTTTAAGTGCTCTTGAGAGTTGCACCTTTATGCCTTGCTTGTGAGCCATTGCATGAGCATCATTTTCTTGCTTTTCGAGCCATCATCTCAGCACATTTTGGCCACTGTTTTGGCATGCATGAGGTCTGTTTAGGGCTGGTTTAGTCCATTGAGCATTGTATTGCATGGTTCTAGTGTTGTGTTCTTCACTAATTTCAATGTTTAAGCTTGCTAGCATGTTGTACTTGAAGTGTTTGCATGTTAGAGTCTTGTTTATCATGCCACTTTAGCACTAAAAAATCTGCCATCTCCCTCATTTTTTATTTTTTATTTGTTTTGAGGATTGGTTAGTCTTGAGGTTGTGTTTAATACTTGGGATTGAGGCCTATGCTTAAATGGCTTCAACCCTCTTTTGAGGGTTACTCCTAGTCAAAGGCATTGGTCTCCCCCATGCCTTAAACCATTCTCTTTGATAGACCTCTCTCTCATTAGAGGATTCTCATATTTGGACAAGTTGATTAATGAATGGATTGGTAATGTTAAAATGTGTAAACAAAATCAATCAAGTAAAATGTGCCAAGATAACATGTTTGTGTTGCATTGCATGTGTTTAGATCAGACATTAATCCAAACACGAGAAACGAGGGATGTTTCATACTCAAAGTGATGAAACGTGCCTCATTTCTTAGTCGCTGACACCCTTGATCATGCATGATAGGGTAGAGGCTCATCGAGTCTATTTGTGCATTCATTGACTTATACAAACTTGGCTTCTCGGCCATCGTGCATTGTGATGCTTGGTTGGTGGTCTGAGAGTCGAGTACCACACTCCTTTGAGCTTGAGGCATGATAAGGAGTGTGGTGGTACACACATTTTCTTGGAAATATGCTGCTATGCCTTTATTTGTGGTCTGTTGCAGCAAAAAGGAGGAAATTTAGGGAATTAGTGGCCGACCGGCCACAAGAGAAGCCGACCAGCCATCAAAGCCAGTCGACCGACCATCATCTCTGGCCGATGGCCACCATCTCTGGCCGATGAGCTCTCAGAGTGTTCTTGAGATCAGATAAAAGGATTCTGGAAGTTGGCATAATGTTCAGAAGTCCAAAAGAGTGCAAACAGAGGCATTTAGAGGCAAGGTAGTGGATTTCCGGGAGGACGCGACCAAGCATGCATGCCTCCTTCGCCCGCGAGGCCATTTTATCGCTTTACTAGCTAGTTGTAGTTAATTGCATGTGTTGTAATTAATTAGTTTAATTAATTAGCTTAGATTAGCTGGTTATTCAATTCAATTTGGTTTGTAATAATTAATTAGCTTGAATAGTTAGTTAATTAGTTGGTTTGTAATAGTTAGTTTAATTAGCATAGCAAGTTAGCTTATTATTCGAACCCTCCGTCAAGAGGGCAAATGTTATAATAAGTGTGCGTGTGTGTGATGCATGTCTTCTAACCCCACATCTCTCTCCCTTTTACTTATCAGCTTTCGATGGTTAGTTTTAGGGCATATTTCGATTAGCATACCTTATGCTTTGCATGCGTGCATCATTCATTCGTATTGCATGCACTGACCTCGGCTCATCATTCAAACTGCATTATATTTCAATACTGACTTCAATACTTGTTTCAAAGCATGTTATCAAGTGTTGCATTCGTATGCCATTCTAGATAGCCGAGCCTATTTTAGTTGCATTTTGCATGTGTTGCATTAGGCATCTTAACATTGCTAGGATCATGCATGATTACTAACTAGCTTTTGTTTTGGCTCGGAGTACACTGTGAGTGTTTACGTTTTAGCATCCTTGCATGCGTATAAGTGATTGCTATGACAGCATGCTTGCCATGAGGCTATCTGCTTAAGTGTTTAACTGCTTGAATGCCTGTGGATGAAGGCTTCATTACTTGAATTGGAACAATTCATCAAAATGTGTGTTTTAAGCTCACTTGAAGTGGCAAAATCATGTTGTTTTCTAAGCCCACTTGAGGGTGGCAAATCCACGTCTTAGCCTATTTGCAAGTAGCACTTTCAAACCATTTTTGAAAAACAAACATGAGACGTTTTGTTCCAAATCGAGCGATTTAGTCTATACTTGTATGCTGTGCGCGTCACATAGTAATGTTTGCTAATAAACCGGAATAAGAACACATGTGTTTTCAAAAACAACATATCATGTTAGTAGAGGCCGATCTTTGATTGGGCGAGCGGGGGTGCTCATTTCAAGACCTTTCCCTCTCATACCCAATTTCCCGAGCCGAGGCAACTTTGGTGATGACAGACACGTGGCCTTAGGCACGAGTCAGGGTTTCCTAAATTTCCCTAAAATAAAATATTTAGGTGGCGACTCTGAAATCTGGCAAAGCAGTCCATGTTTGGCGCTTTTTGATTAAAATCGATTTTTCAAAACGATTTGCCGGATTTGGACTCTTTGGTGATTTATCAGTCTCACATTGCACTTTGTGAGATTAGATTCAGAACCGTGACAGGAGTCCGAATTGTAGTAGCAATAACACAATTAGCGCCCTCGCGCGTGGAGCGGAGTTCGGGCGGTCTACACATGCCTATCTATCAATGCTAATGTGGCATGCACAAGGTTCTATCATGTGAACAATGTATGCAAGACATGTTCGGAGGCCAAGAACATCAAAGCTAGTAAAGAGCATCTTACAAGAGGCATGCAATACCAAGCTTAAATGACTAAACCAACTATGGACAAACCTAAACCATGCCAAAACAGAGGCCAAAACATCCCGAAACTTGGGCACAAGAAGCTAGAAATGCATGCTCATATGATGGCTCATAAACAAGGCATAAAGGCACAACTCTTAAACACAATTAAAGAGTGATAAACATGAGAGTATGGCAAAGATATAAGCTCTGAAATTACATTCCAAATGATGCCATATCACGCACACATCACAAATATAGCATGCTATGGTGCTCAAAACTCAAGACTAGCTAAGGCACTTGCACCATAGCCATATAAAGCAAGCCCCAAAAGGCCAAGAACACCCCAAATAGTCCTAAAGCATGTCAAAACAATGCCAAAAACATGCATGGAGTAAAGCTAACACATGCTAGAATGGAAGGCATAAATCATGATGCATACAAGGCCAATGAGGAGGATTACACTACACATACCAAAACCAAGCAAAAGGTGACTTCACCAACAAAAATCAGAGTTGCAACATGGCAAAATAACAACAAAAATATGCTGAGATGGTAGCCCAAAAGCTTAGGCAAGCATGCATACATATTGGCTTATAAGTGAAGTATAAGGCTCAACCCTCAAACACAACAAAAGCATGATAAATGCAAGAATATGGCAGAGGTATATGATCTGAAATAACATGCCAAATGATGCCATGCTATGCAAAAAGCTCAAATATGACATGTCAGAGGCCTCAAACCTTAAGGCTAGCAAGGCCAATTACACTAGAGCCATACAAAGCAAGGCATGCATGACCAAAACCACTCAAATCAGACCTAAAGCATGTTAAATCAAAGCCACAAATGTGCTGGACTGCAGCCAAAACATGCTAGAATTATAGGCTACAATAGCAAGCATACAAAGCTAGTGAGCAAGGTTTACACTACAAGTGTAAGGAGCATGCAAGGAGTGGCCAAGCCAGCCACAAATAGAGCTAAAACATGTTAAAAAAGTCACAAAAACATGCTTAGATCAAGTCAAGAGACTGTAGAAAAACATGCTAAAGTATGAGGCCAACAACACATACTAACAAGACAAGAGGAAGGGGGACCACCCCCTCCTATTTTAGACCTCAAAACCACATTTTTACCACTGAAAATCCACTAGATTTCAGTGGTTAAAAAGCCAAACAAAGATGGTTTCAAAAGCTTAGAGAGTTAGCTCAAAAGGCTTTACAAGCCAAGGAGCAAAAGGGAGGAAACACTCCCTAGCCAAACAAGGATTAAACCACCACTTTGAGGACTGAAAAACAGAGTTTTTTTCAGTTCAAAAACACCCCAAAAACAGCCCCAAAGTAGTTGAAGAAGATGGAAAAACAAGCTATGCAAAGCAAGCTAAAGGGAGAGAGTTCTTACCCTTGAAGCACAGCTGCAAAACAGGTCCAATTCTGAGCTAGAACCACCTTTTGGAGCTCAAACAAGGCTTCAAAGAATCTCAGCCCAATGGTGATCAAGTTTGATCAAGGATGCCTAGGCAAATGAGAGGTATATCTCCAAGTATATCTCTTGCATGCACACAAGGGCAAGAGAGAGAGCAAACTAGAGAGAAAAGCTGAAATTTAGCTCTGAAATTTGTAGAGAGAGAGAGAGATTTTAGTGTGAGAAGCTCCCACAATTGCTCAAAATGTTCTCTCCTTGCAAAATGAGTGAAATGCCTCATATATAGCAATATACTAGAGTTTAGTCGAAATATCTGATTATAGGACAGCTGGAGGTTGTGGAAGACAGTTGGAGGGAAAAGATCTTCAAAATATCTGAGCTTGGGACCTTAGTGGTTGGTCAACCACTTTTTCTGGTCGACCGACCACCCCTGGTGGTCGACAACCACTTTTCCTGGTCGACAACACAGTTTTCTGGTCGACAGGCAAAATTCTACTTTCCAAGTCCAACTTCAAATAAGCATATCTCCTTCATCTGGACTCCTTTTCATGTCATTCTTGTGTCCAAATTGAAGCCCTGGAAGTAAGTGTTCCAATATTGGCATGCTGGCATCAAAATTCCAACTATGAAAAAAGTTATGCCTGTTTTGGTGAAGCCGCTCAGTTTCGATCTTACCCGGATTTATGTCGAACTTCTCAACTAGTTTTCTTCTCTCCTCTTTCATTTTCTTCAAATCCAAATCCCTAAACAAGGTGTTTTGAAAGATTTTTCAAAGATTTCATCTCTCTTTCATTCATTTCCACTTTGTCCTCGTTCAGCTTACCGAAAAGCGCAACATTTAACGAAATGCAAGCCTTGGAATATCGTAGGAACTTTATTTCAAAAATATTTTGAAAGAGAGGGTTTAAGGTCTAAAAACCATTCAAAATAGCTTTGGCCAAAATGAGGTGTAAGGTTGGGATTTGACTCTCCTCTTGCCGATGGAATCAAACCTTTGCACTGCACAACTTTCACCACCAAGTAAGCAATTAGTGACGCCCAAGTCTTAAGAGCGGTCAAAAATGGGGTGTCTACACTCGTCTATCTCACTGTGACTCGTACTGACATTGCCTATGCTGTTCATCTTGTTAGTCAGTACATGTCGGCTCCTCACACTCCACATTATACTGCTCTACTCCGCATACTTTGCTACCTCAAAGGAACTCTGTTCCATGGACTTCACTACTATGCTTCCTCCTCTCTTGAACTGTGTGCCTTTTCTGATGCTGATTGGGCTGGAGATCCTACTGATCGATGCTCCACCACGGATTTCTATTTCTACTTAAGGGATTCTCTTCTTACTTGGTGCAATAAGAAACAATCCATCACTGCCCGCTCTAGTACCGAAGCTAAATACCGAGCTCTTGCTAATACTACTTAGGAACTTCTCTACCTTTGATGGCTCCTTGCTGATATGGGTGTTTCTTCTTCTGGTGATAGCTCTCTCTATTGTGAGAATCAGAGTACCATTCAACTTGCTCACAATGATGTTTTCCATGATCGCACCAAGCATATTGAGATTGATTGTCATTTCATTCGACAGCATGTTACACGTAGCACTGTTCTTCTTCTTCCTATTGCTTCTGCGGATTAGCCTGCTGATATTTTCACCAAGGCTCATCCTCCTGGTCATTTCAGTGTTCTCGTTTCCAAACTCAAGTTGGTTGATGCTTACCCTCCTTGAGTTTGCGGGGAGATGTTAGTGTGTGTATATTATATTATGCCTATGTAAGTGTGTGTGTATTATATTATGCCTACTTTACTTTATTAGTTATTAGTGTTGTAGTGCTGTGTATATTATATTATGCTTAATGATGTAGTGTTGTAGTGCTGTCCTTTCTCTTTCGGCCACTTTCGGCTCCTCTCCTCTATAAAGGAGCAAACTAACATTTGTAATACAGAACAATCAATACACAATTTACTCTCTCTTTCTCTCTCTCTCTCTACTAACAGTATAATCTTATCTCTCTTTTATCTTTGTCTATACATTATTCTAATAGACTGGATGATTTATTAATAAAAGTGGTCATTTGTTATGAAATTAGAAATTTGAAGAAGCGGGATGTAATTTCCAGAATCACAGGCAGTAAATCATATTTTAAGCAAATCTCAAAGAATGTATTTGTAATTTACTCTTAATTTTAAGGGTAAATCAAACTCACCTCCCTTGAGGTTTGAAGAAGAGACAATTAGTCTCACACTTTTAACATAATTACACTAGCCTCCTTTTTATTATAGTTAAAGCAATTGGAACTAATGTCAATAGTGGATAAATACTAAAATAAATAAAGATAAACATACATTTTAGTAGAAAAATCTATGATAACATATTTTTATTTATTCATTCGACTGCCGAATTATTAATGAAAAAAGGTCCAAGTAGTTAAAATTTTGATGGAGATTAGTGTAATTATGTTAGAAGTATAAGGTTAACTATATTTTCTTCAACCTCAAGATAGGTGGGTGTGATTTATCTTAATTTTAAAGTTACAACCAACCATAGAAGAATATTTTTACAGAAAACTTTTTCCAAAAGAAATATATTTCTTAAAATGTCTTTTGTCAAAACAAACAAAGTGCAAAATTTAAAATGGAAAAAGTAAAAAATAAAAACTTATTTTTGAAAATGGATCATGCAAACAACATCACATATCTATAGGAAGAAATTGTGCAAAGCCTAACAAATGTAGGCAGTCATTATACAAGGACTTCATCATATATATGGAGTGTAGCAAGTTTGTTTCATTTTTATTTTTTTCCTGACCACACTGGATGCAAGACTTGAAGTTAATAGCAAACACCAGACTTGAAGATAATACCATGAATGATCAAAGAAATTTAAATTAAATAAAAATAAAAATTGAAACTAAGGGGCTCTAATCTAGTTGACTAGTCCTTTGGCCAATAAAAATATATGATAACAACTAATTGCTGACTTTCACCGATAAAAATAAATCAATTGAAGGACATATTTTTCATTCCACGTTATAAAACATAAATTGGAAACTTATATATCTTTTTATTGTCTCTGCTTTTAAGAGTTTGTTGTTTTCATTTTGTGGATAGGTTAGACAATTTGATCAAATTAGAAATGGATATGACAAAAGAGGAAAAAGCCCAAGTACTATTAAAAACTCTGAACTATTGTTCAATGGTGTATTACATTCTCATGAACTTGAAATATAATTACAACAATACTACAAACTCACCTTTATTAACTCAAAATTTATATAGAAAAAGAAATTAATTGCTCAAATTCATTTTATATGTGGATCCCACATTTCATCAATTCAATCTCCACCACACAAACATATTTGAAGTAAATTCGGTGTTAGAGAATATACGAGAATATTGTAATATCCAAAATATTGTAATATCCCACTAATATCACTTTCCTTTCTCTTTAATTCCGAATTTAAGATTTTGTTTCAAGTTGTGGATCTTTCCCTTGTAATCTAGGATTAGTCTTGTATATACATTTGTACTAACTATTGTGAATAATATAACAAATTATTCTTCCTACACAATTTTATTATGGTATCAGAGCATTGACTGAATTCTCTCTTTTACCTTGTTTTCTTTCACACATTCTTCTTTCACATCTTCACCATGACTAACCTCAAGAAGACCTCTACACAAAATGATGACTCCACTGTGGACACATCCAGTCCATATTATATTCGTTCGTTTGACCATCCAGGTCTTGTGCTTGTTTCAAAGCGCCTCAACAAGATCAAGACATAATCACGCAATTTTTTATGGGCTTCAGCAACTCCTTTGGCCTTGTCCGAGGACAAATCTTCCTGATGAATCCTCTACCTGCTGTCCGTAAAGCATATTCTCTCATCATGTAACGCTCCAAAATTTATAAACCTTTATATAGTCAATTTTTATTAAATATTCACCGGATTTCATCAAATAAATCCATCTCTCATAAGATAATTCTTTAAGAAAAAATATTATCTTTCATGAAGTAAATCTCGTTCTCATTGAACTTTATTAAACTATTACATTTTATGCTTAAATCTCGTTCTCATTGAACTTTATTAAACTATTACATTTTATGCTCACAATACAAGTTACAGTTCATAAAATTAAAGAAATCAAAAGTAAAGATGACCTAATGGCATATAAGTTTCAAGGGCAACCCCTTGGTTACATAAAATGGTGGACATTCAATCCCAACACACATTAGCTCTGGAGCTTCAACAATTAACATCCAATGAGCCCATGTGCTCCATTCAAAATCTTCACAGTCTTGTCACTTGGGCAGAATCACACCATCAATACCTGAAATGTTGTTAGTTAGGTTGGGCTAATGCCCAGTAGGAAATACTATTAACATGACATATATATAATCGAGAAGCATATGATCATGCCATGCACTTGTCAAGATAAATCCATATTTTCTTTTTCTAAAACCAAAAATGTTCAATACATGATTTTCATTCAAAGTCTCATTTACAACCAAGGGGTGGTAAATCCACTATGACGTCCCAAGTAAACCATACATACATATATACGTTTATATATAGAAAATATTTCCATATTTACCAACTCTAAAAACGACGGGGCAATGGGCACCCATAACCTTTCTCTCTCTAATTTCACCAACTCCTGAAACAACGAGCTTGTGGACACCCAAAATCAAGTTTTCCACATTCCCAGACTCTATAAACGGTAGGCTTGTGGACACCCAAAAACCTTTCCCACATTTGTCCAGCGATATGCACAAGACAGGGCAATTAGGCACCTTGACTCCCTACGTGAGTACCAAATACAACACACAACCCATATTACCAAAACCCGACTCAACTACCCAAACTCATATGCTATTTACCCCCTTGATATTTTCCAAACATCCACAAGATTGTAAAGTCATGTGAGAAAATTATAATGCACATCTTGCATGGGTTTTCAAATCCAATTTCTCTAAGGTTTGTTCAATTCTCAATAACATTTAATAGTATCAATAATAAAGGGTTTCTCCAATCCCACTATTTTTCACAATCTCAATATTCATCTATTTTAATACATCTATCCAAGAAAATTCAATAATCTCATGGCTCAACACTATTTCCATAATCATTCACCTAATTTCAAGATTTAAGAGTCAATTTGGCCAAACTCATTATTAAATCGAATTTAAAAACTAGGATTTTTGAAAAAATTGGGGTTTTCCCGTCCTTTATACATAAAGAGTCAATATTCACCATTGCTAACAATAATCAAGAAAGATATGCATAAACTTTTCCAAAACATGGAGTAAAACCCCTTTTTATTCATCAAACACATTTTATATCACAAAATCATCTCATACATTATTATAACTAAGAAAATATCACATATATATCTCAAATCATAAATATATTAAGTTAAAAGTACCCCTACCTCAAGAATGAAGACAAAGAGATGCAAACCCAAAGAAAAACCTCGAATAAATCGCAATACAATCGGTCAAAACATTGATCTTCTCTTGTTTTTCACCTTTAATGCAAGATCTATGGTGGATTCTTGGTAAAAAAAATAGATGAAATCAAGGTTTGGAGGTCTAGGGTTTTGGGTATGGAAGAGTAGGAGAGAAGAGATGAAGAAAGAATGAAAAGTTTGGACCAAAAAGGGACTTTAAAGTGCCTGATTTCGCACAAACCACTCGAGCGGTCAAAACTTGGCTTGAGCAATGAAAGAAAGCTCCCAGAATCTCTAAAATTCACGCAGACCGCTCGAGCAGTCAAAAGTTTGCTCGAGCTAACTCGCTTTCAGTACATGTACACAAATTTCAAACGGGCATAACTCCCTCGTTCGAACTCCATTTTGGGTTGTTCTTGTGTCTAAATTGAAACACCAGAAACAAGCTTTCTAATGGTTCTAACCTCATATCTAGATTCAAAGTGTGGAAAGAGAAAAAGGTAAAAGAGTGAAGACTGCTCATAGGACAATTGTCCGAATCAATATTTTTGGTTCAATCCTACTTTACCATTATGATATCACCTCAATCAATATTCTAAAATGAATCAAAGAGGCTCCAAGTACAATAATAAGAGTTTCAAGAGTAATCCCATTAGTCCAAGAAATACGACTCTCCCTACCTTAGGAAATTTCGTCCATGAAATTAGGCACTTCAAGAATTAAAGTTTAGACAAACCGAAATGAAACAGATATTGGGATTTAACACTCCCACTAACTAATCACAAACAACCTCTCCTCAACAATGAGTTTCTAGAAGATTCTCCCATCGCCAAATGTTTCACGTGATGAAAAAGAAACAATTCCCACAAAAGAAGATAAAGTAACACAATAATATAAGGGGTAGAATAACTCCCAAAAGAATTACAATCGCCACTCCAAAATTTAGTTCGAAATCTAAAAGAAACTTTCATATTTCAGTCCCACACTGGTATTCTGACAACATCCCAAATAATGTAAACAACAACTCAAAAATGGTGTGTCTCTCTTTCAACTCATTCACAAGAATTGCCTCTATGGGCCACAAAAGCTCATCGACTCTATGAAACAAAACTCAAGCAAAAGGTATAACTAACATACCCTACAGTACTCACACCTACAGTACTTGCGTCTCGAACAGACTTAACCTCAAGAGAATAATTCTTTGTTATCTAACAACCTAAAATCTGCTCTCACATTACATTCACACCCCAAGAAACAACTACCGGTCGCTCAATAACCAAATCGTCAAACGACTACCTCACACTACTACATAAGTCCTCAATCCCCTTTCATGAGAAAAAAAAAAAAAGATTCTAATAAGAGTTTCATCCGCCAATCATGGCCTTTGACAAACACAGCCCAACAAAACCAAAGTATCACGAACTACATTCTTACAACACAACTAGTATTCCATGCCCACACATTTACTCAATTCGTTTTTGAAATACTTAAGAACTAAAAACACCAAACCCAAAATAATATTTCCTAACTTTTGAAATTAAAAGAGATTATAATTGGTAGAAAATTATATATATATATAGAGAGAGAGAGTGTGTTTTATATGCGTACAAGTGGTTTATAAAAGTAAAGAGTTTGAAAAAGAATTTATTTACTTATTTATTTGAAATAGTTAAGGGTTATACACATTATAATATTCCATATGCCCTCTTCATAATTATTTCTCCTTTACTCATTGGTTCATCCATAATGATAAATTCTCAATTTCAGAATAAATAAGGTCAGACACAATAGGAAAACTCTGTTCTCAATTTTCTTCTCAAACATATTTCAACCGGTGACTCCCAAACGTCACCTAACCAGTGATCCCATCATCATTATTATGCCACAATCCATTTACAATTATTCAAGCAATAACCACATATAATGGGCACTATAAGGTTAAATAAAACAACAAATGGGCTAAACATCACAAGCTTGGGAAGTCCCATCACATTCACGACCACCACTACAATCCATTAATTGCTCATTATTTATTTTATGTATGCATCACAAATTTTCACAATTAACCCCATTTTGGGGATCACACACAAGCAACTAAAACAAATATCAAATATCTAGTACGTCTTGTCACGTTCGTGAGTGACATATACACAAACAAGTAATCATCATCCTTACGCCTCCCATCCGAAGTCTGAGATGAGTTTTGAGGTGACTCATTGTCAACCTCTCCCCACGCCACAACTACAATAGAAAAAACACGTAAGAGGAAAATCAACTACACCTACATCGTTTACCTATACTCGCACAACATGATACACTCCCTGAAATCGACATTATACCCCAAATCCCTAAATCACAACCCAACCTCTTAAGTCAATGAATGAATTATACTTCATATCCTGGCAAAAACTCTAAACTAACTAGAAGAAAATAATCTCCAAATAATAGCTAAATTTGGAATTTAAATTCAACTCAACTAGTCAGGTGTAAGGAAACTATTAATTACCTCAACCTGTCAAATTTAATTATATAAATTATCTTAATCATGCATTCACAACATCAACTACTAGCTCAACTAGAACCTAAAATATTAGCACAATTTAAGTCGGAGTTGTATCAAAATACAATCACAATGTTAATGTCATCTCAAGCTTCCATTCGAAACCATGAGTCACAAGATTTCAAAATTTACAACTAAGGACCACACACCAAGTACTTACCCTCAAGTATTTCTTACAACTAAAGGTTCTACAAAATGAAATTGGAAGCATAACATATTTCCTTTTATGATGGAAGATAAATACTACAAAATCCAGACTGTTAACATTCACAAAAAGTCAAATGCACAAGGGTGACCACAATAACCCTGCTATGTTAACACAGCAGTAACCCAAAATCTTTTCACACGCATGGTGAAACGGGAATTCCAATTAGGACTCACAATCTACCCCTAAGAAAGGATTTCTCACCTGAAAATTATGATTATTCGCAATCACTAGTGACTATAGTAACAAAAAATGGCAAATGTCAATCAAGAACCAAATCAACCTCTACTTCCAACCATAAAATGATGACAATCCTAAGCATATGGAAATTGGATCCTGTTGTCCTAAAAATAGAAGGACTAATTGACCATTCATATCACCGTACCAGCATAATAAATTTAAACTCATAATTGACTCAAGCATATAATCAAACTCAGGGTGAAACTCTCACAACTAGGAAGATTAATCTATCACGACTCCAACTAATAATTTAACTAAACACAATTAGCCATCGATGTATAGAAAAGTTTACTTATCTAAGTTTCGTATTATTTGACCATTGTTCAACTCTATCTAGCACCACATCAACCTCAAAAAGGATAATCGTAGATTAGCTTTACCTTCTCATTGCATAACTAATGATTTCAACCCAAACTTTTGTCTGCCAAAGAGCTAACGTGTTCTGAAACAAACATCTATGAAGGCAATATCAAACACTCACTAGGTAAGTCCATATTTCAAGGAAAGAAAACTTATCAAGGTGACGTCTAAAACAACACTAATAGCAACACTATAGTCCAATTATAGAGCAAAAGGTTTTGGATTTTTTTTTTTAAATATTTTTATTGTTATTATTATTATTCTTATATATTTTTCTAAGTATCTACTTATTAGGATTAACATTAGTCACTCATCAGCACAAGCCTTCATCCTCTCACTCTACAATGTTTGGTTGACATTACTATTGGCAACAACTCAACGTAATTTAAATAATACCGTAGCCTATCGAACATATTGAATGAGTCAACCTCAGCATTAACCATATAACTTGTATTGTCATAATTTACACCCTTTCCATTCATAACTCTTTCATATATATAACTCTTACAAAACTTCAACTCATAATTTGAAATAGTCGTAATTAACAATTATCAATCGAGATCATCTTTACTTTTTCTCCTAGTTTTAGTGATTTCTTCACCCTGATCCCTTTGATAAAAAGGTAGACCATCTTGAGATCTCCATTTTGATCCGAATAGAGTTGGATTTGGGCATCTTTGAAGTCTCACTCTTTCTTGACTCATCTTCCCTCTTTGAGGTAGGGATTTTTTACACTTTCATATGGTTTTAGCTTAGTTATTTGTCATTGTGTAACAATGGTGGGATTTGGGAGTATTTTGAACAAACCTAGGGTTTGGGTGTGAAATAAAAAGAGGGATTTCTAAATGAGTGTGAAATAAAAGATTATGGGGTTCAAATATAAGGTTCTATGGTGGTAAAATAGTTAATTTTGGCATTTGGGTTGATATATGGAAAAAAAGGGTTTTGCCCTAAATGGGTCAAATTGTTATTTTGTACAAACAACTAAAATTGATAATGATAATCTGCAATTGGATGATTGTTGATGTAAATAGTGGAGTTAGACACGTGTTGTCTCTTACCTATGGAAATTTGAATACTTTATCTATTGAGAAGACTGTATATCTGTTTAGAAATATTTGTATTGGACTATCGGTGGAGGATAGCTATGCTTGTTGTAGAAAATGCATAAGGATTAGGTAAATTGAAATTAATCTAATGTTGGTTGTCATCGAATATAACTATGCTTTAAATATATTGTATATGTATGATGTTTGGGAGGAGAAAGGGGATGTACACCATTGTGTGAGAGAAGAAAATGGATGTACTCCATTGTTTGGAAGGATATAGGGGATGGACTCCATTGAAATTAAGTTGGTCGGAGTGTCTGGGGTGAAAGTCCAGAAATTGTGTGTATACATGGGTGCCGATCTCGAGGATGAAATTTCTGTAAAATGGTAGATTTGAAGTGTTTGTGTGAGTATATTGAATTGGAAAAACCACTGAGTTGTAGTCTCAGTTGGGTCGTTGAAAGATAATAAAATTGACTCATGAATTGAGAAGAATAAATGAACTTGAAATGAATTAAAAGAAAATGGATTGAAATATGAACTTTGGTGTTTTACAGTAATATAAAATGTGGATATTTTGTCACCGGCATTGTATATGCACATTATACTTATATCTTTGTTAAATTTCATATATTGTGTTAGATTGTTCCTATTGGGCTTTGGCTCACCCTATTTGGGAAAACCATTTTCAAGTGTTGATAACATGCCTTCGCCAAGGCAATAGCTTGGAAGGACTTTTGGGAGTAAGAGCTTCTCTATTTTGTTATATTATTTTGTATAGCCTAGGGCTTAAATTGTATTGAGCTAGGCTCACTTTTGTGTAACCAAGCAATGACTTGGAAAGATATAAGCCTATAGGGCTGACAACTAGATGTCCAGTTTTAATTCTCTTAACATTACAACACAAGCTGTAGATTCAGGATGAATATTTGTGAATGTATATCGGATGTTTTAACTTTTGTAAACGAACTCTGAAGAATGAAAGTATCTTATTTCTATTATTTTCTGCTTATGAGTTGGTTTTATCTTCTTTTTTTTTTTCTTTTTTTTTTCTTTCTTTTGGGCTTTACAAGATTCATCCCCCCTTTTCCCTCCACCCCCTTTGACCCCCTCTCTCTCTCATTGGTTACATTTTCTTTTTCTTTTTCTTTTTTTTCCTGCTCCTCCAATCACCACCCGCCACGTGGCAAAGGGGGTGAGGGGGTGACCCCCAAAAGGGGGTCTCAAGCATTATTCTAAAGTTTAATCCTTACCTCACTCCACTTCCAAGACCTCCCTTCTAGCCTATTTCCAAAATTTGAATACGAGTCTATGAGATAATTTCAACCCTTCAAAACCACGAATTGTTCACCATACAATAAACTATTTACTATGATAAGGTCCGAATTGCTTCTCATAAACTTACAAAATTGGTAAACTAAGGTTCCACACCAATCTCATAATCACGTTCTCATGTTATCCCAAAACGATATATCTTACTAATAGAAGTGGCACCAAAGATTCAAGTCCCAAAATTTTTTCCCCCATTTGGGGTCCCTCATGTCCTTACATCCTAGAAGAAAATAGACGTAAGGTTTAACGCACACTTAAATTCTCCACACAAGATCTCACACGCCATATGGGAGTTACACATATCCCTATACATGTATCTACTTCCACATAGGGCAAACCACATAAACACATAATCACATAGAGCACATGCAGATCACTCTCCTAATATATCAACTTGTCCTATGGCGCTCAAAGAGTTCCATTTGGAAAAAGCATTGATCAGGTGTCATTCCAAAAGGATTTCGATGAATGCAATAGGCTCAAGTTGTATCCTAGAAGCTTAATCCCATACGTACATAGTCACATAAACACATAAAGCATACAAGGTAAACCAACATCCCTTCCTAGCATGATAAACCCATTGTGGCAAAAGCCACATCCCACGAGCTCAAGGTATTCAAACATTAAGTTGTAATGTCTCAAAATCTATAAACCTTTATATAGCCAATTTTTGTTAAATATTCACCCGCTTTCATCAAATAAATCCATCTCTCATAAGATAATTCTTTAAGAAAAAATATTATTTTTCATTAAGTAAATCTTGTTCTCATTGAATTATATTAAATTATTACATCTTATGTTCACAATACAAGTTATAATTCATAAAATTAAAAAAATCAAAAGTAATGATGCCCTAATGGTGTACAAGTTTCAAGGGCAACCCCTTGGTTACACAAAAGGGTGGACATTAAGTCCCAACATACATTAACTCTAGAGCTTCAACAATTAACATCCAATGAGCCCATGTGATCCATTCAAAATTGTAACGTCCCAAAATAATAACCATAATTCATCCCATGACAATCATTAAATAACAATACAGTTTTGAATATAGTATCCTTCCATTCATATGATTCCATTGTACAAAAGGTGACACATAGAATTATACATTCATAAGTCCTAACCTTGAATCTATAGAATGTGCCAGAAGTTAAAGATATGGAATAGAAGTTAAACAGATAAATAAATGCCCTAATGGCTACCATTTTCCAAGACAATACTTGGTTACAACAAAAGTGAGTTTTAACTCAATATAGTTTAAGACCTAGGCTTGTACAAAAATAATTACAACAATAACAAAAATGAAGCTCTTGGCTCCAAGTCCTTCAAAGTTACGGCCTAGGCGGAGGCATATCATCAATACCTAAAAATGGTTTTTCACATAGGGTGGGCCAAAACCCACTAGAGATACTCTAACGAAGATATAAGGTGAATGCATATGCAATGCTCATGTCAAAACATTTCATATCTCTTTCCAAAACATGCAATGCCAGATTTATATCACAATTCTCGAAAACATTTCATTTACAACAAAAAACAGGGCAGTGGATATAAGCATTGGGAATCTTTAGGTACGTGTCTGCAAGTAGGCTATACAAGCACTACGAATTGCCATTTTTACTGTTACTAACTGGAAGGCTCGACACCTAGACTTTCATCATTGACACACATGCCAACAATAATACCACAACCACAACCCCTACCCAGATTCACCAAGGTCTTCACATTTTTTTCTCAAAACAATATACATTTACAATGTGTTAAGTATGCAACAATGCTCAATGGAAATGGGTGAGAAATTAGTTTCAATTCTCCTAATTCTCATGCAATTTTTACAACAATCATAGCTATCCTCCACCGATAGCCCAAAATAGATATATTTAAATAGATAGATAATTTCTAATAAAGATACACTTTCCAAAAGTCCAACACGCGAGTGATAATGCATATCCAACTCCACCATCATCATCATCATCATTCCAATTTCATAAAACCCAACATTATTTCCATTTCCTCTTTACCAAATCAAATAAATATTCATATTTTAGGACAAAACCCCCCTCCCCAAAAATTTCTTTATAAATCAATTTCAATGATAAAAATCCACCAGTTTATCACCACCCAACCACATTTTAAATTACACAACCATTTTCAAGAATCCATTTGAAAACCCCTCTTTTGTTTTCAAAACCAAAACTCTAGATTATCCAAAAATCCCCAAATCGCAATATTTTTTAGAAAAGCAAATAACCAAGTTAAAAACCATACAAAAGTGTGGAGAAATCCCTATGTTGAAGCTAAAAGGCAAGAGAGAGAGTGAAGAAACTTTGACAAAGCCAAAAATCAACATTGCTCTGATCAAATGAAAGCTCTAGGCAAGCTCTACCCTTTTTCCCAAAGAACAATGGTGTAGAAACCGACGGATGATAGTGTATTTGAGGTTTAAAGATGGTTTCTTGAGAGAGAGGAAGAAAATTTAAGGTTTTGTAATGTAGAGAGAGAGAGAGAGAAAGAGATGAGAAATGACTCAAAAAGTGACTTTCACGAACTGATATACGTGTAGATCGCTCGAGCGACCAAACACAATAAGTAAGACCAAACACAAAGTTACTGCTCAAGCGCGCAATGCGCCATTCCTAGTAGTTCAGACCAGTAAAAGTTCGCTCGAGCACAAGAACCATTGCTTGAGCGCAGATATCAAATTCTCAGTAGTTTTGCAGACTGTAAAAACCACTCGAGCGCAAGAAGCTTCGCTTGAGCCAACAATCAAAATTCTTGGTTAAACAAGCAACAAGTCCCCTTCAACAAGACCCCTTCATAAGTCCTAACCCTGAATCTATAGCATGTGCCACAAGTTAAAGATATGAAATAAAAGTTAAACAGATAAATAAATGCCCTAATGGCTACAATTTTCCAAGACGATGCTTGGTTACAACAAAAGTGAGTTTTAACTCAATACAGTTTAAGCCCTTGACTTGTACAAAAATAATTACAACAATAACAAAAAAAAGAAGCTCTTAGCTCCAAGTCCTCCCAAGCTATGGCCTTGCTAGAGGCACATCATCAACATCTGAAAATGGTTTTCCACATAGGGTGAGCCAAAACTTAATAGAGATACTCTAACATAGTGTATGAATCTTAACAAAGATATAAGGTGAATCCATATGCAATGCTCGTGCCAAAACATTTCATATCTCTTTTCAAAACCATGCAATGCTAGGTTTATATCACAATTCTTAAAACCATTTCATTTACAACAGAGATAAGGGCAGTGGATACAAGCACTGGGAATCTCTAGGTACATGTCTGGAAGTAGGCTATACAAGCACTACCAATTGTCATTTTTACCGGTACTAACTGGAAAGCTCGACACCTAACCGCGCGGGTTTCTGGACTTTCACCATGGACACACATGCCAAAAATAATACCACAACCACACCTCCACCCAGATTCACCAAGGTATTCATCTATTTTTCTCAAAACAGTATACATTTTGAATGTGTTAGGTATGCAACAATGCCTAATGAAAATGGATGAAAAATTAGTTTTAATTCTCCTAATTCTCATGTAATTTCTACAACAATCATAGCTATTCTTCACCGATATCCCAAAACAGATATCTCTAAACAGATAGATAATTTTCAATAAAGATACACTTTCCAAAAGTCCAAGATGGAAGTGATAATGCATATCCAACTCCACCATCATTATAATCATCATTCCAATTTCATAAAACCCATCATTTCCATTTCCTCTTTACTAAATCAAATATTCATATTTTAGGGCAATCCCCCCTTTCTTTATAAATCAACTCCGAGGATAAAAATCTACCATTTTATTACCACCCAACTGTATTTTCAATTCCACAGCCATTTTCAAGAACCCATTTGAAAATCCCTCTTTTGATTTCAAAACCAAAACCCCAGATTTTATGCAAAAATCTGTAAATCACAATATGTTTAGAAAAGTAAATAACCAAGTTAAAAACCATACAAAAATGTGGAGAAATCCCTACCTCTAAGCTAGAAGGCAAGAGATAGAGTAAAGAATCTTTAACGAAGCTGAAAATCAACTTTGCTCCAATGAAATAGAGGTTCTAGGCAAGTTATACCCTTTTTCCCAACGGACAATGGTCTAGAAACCAATGGACAATAGTGTATTTGAGGTTTAAGGATAGTTTCTAGAGAGAGAGGAAGACAATCTGAGGTTTTGTAATGTAGAGAGATAGAGAGATAAGAAAATGACTCAAAAAGTGACTTTCACGAATTGATATATACGCAGACTGATTGAGCGATCAAAACACCATTCGAGAGAGATTGATTGAGCAAACAAAGTTATTGCTCGAGCGCACAAACACAAATGAAGACACCGCTTAAGTGCAAGAATGGTCACTCGAGCGCACAATGCACCCCTCCCAGTAGTTCAGACCAATAAAAGTTTGCTCGAGCACAAGAACCGTTACTTCAGTGCACATATCAAATTTTCAGTAGTTTTGCAGACTGTAAAAGAATGCTCGAGGGCAAGAAGCTTCGCTTAAGCCAGTAAGCAAAATTTTTGGCAAAGACTCATTTGAAAAACGAACTCCTAACCTATTTCAAACGAAACCACAATGCTCACACAATCCAATTCAACAAGGAATAAGATAAACATGGACATGAACAACCATCAAGACAAAGAATCCCAGATCCAAGATAATAAACGGGTCGGGTCTAAACTAGAATCGCTATAAAAATCTTCATCACATTGTCGCTTGAGCAGAGTCACACCATCAGTTCCAAAAAAGTTGTTAGTTGGGGTGAGCTAATGCACAGTAGGAAATACTATTAACATGGCACATATGTAATCGAGATGCATATAATCATGCGATGCACTTGTTAAGATAAAATCCATATTTTTTTTTCTAAAACCAAAATTGTTCAATGCGTGATTTCCATTCAAAGTCTCATCTACAACCATGGCATGGTTAATCCGCTGTGACGTCCCAAGCAAGAGCCGCAAAACCATACATACAAATATAGATTTAAATACAGAAAATATTCCCACATTTGCAAACTCTAAAAACAGCGGGGCGATGGGCATCCAAAACCTTTCCCTCTCTACTTTCGCTGACTCCTGAAATGGGGGGCTTGTGGACTCCCAAAATCAAGTTTTTCACATTCTCTGACTCTATAAACGACAGGAGTAACATCGCCCGGGGGGTACCCGTGCACGTTAAACAGTTCAGACTTTCTATTTCTTCAATCTAGTCTCATGAGTGCAAAGTGAAACATAGATGAGAGTCCAACTTTGGCATCTTTATAGAAATCCATTTTATTGCAAACATTTGCCAAAAATGGACTGCGTCATCAGATTTCAGTCGCCACCTAATATTTTGGGAAAATTAAGAAACCCGTGACTCGTGCCAAGGCCATTGTTCGTTAGAACCAAGGATGCTTGGCTCGAAACCTTAGGTATGAAGAGAAAAGGTCATTAACTGAGCAGCCCCACTTATCCAATCAAAAAATCGGCCTCTACTAAGCCATGATATGATTTTTATTAACCTTATATGTTCATATTTTGACTATTAATAAATCCTAAAATTTATTATATGAAGCAAACAAATATAGATTGTGTCGTCCATTTTGGAACTATTTAATTTTATTATCTTGAAAATATTTTGAATAGTGCAATCATTAAAATCAATTTTATTCCAATTTAAATAACACAACCTTCATCCACTGACATGCATAGAGGTATATCAAATAAGAAACTAACCACGAGGTAGGATGCTAAATATAGTAGAAAAACATGCACAAGCAGAATGCTAAAGCACAAAAACTTACATATTTACTGACGTCCTGCAAATAATTACAAAACAAAGTTAGTAAAAGATGCATGATCCTATATACAAGATCCTAATGCAATTCACTCATGAAATGAAACTAAACATCTAGCTTCTAAAATATATGGCATGTGAATCATCTCAAGACATGAGGTAGCACACAAAATCACATAATAATCGATTAAACTCACAGATGAAAATTTAAGGGTGGTTTGGGATGTTCTAAGTAAGTGTACTTTTTAACTTTTTATAAAAAAGAAAAATGTGTAGGAAAGTAGAGAAAGTTGTTAGAAAAGTAGAGAGGAGATGTTGATAAATGTTGATTGATATGACCCAAATAAGTGTATGTAGGTAAAAAAAGTGCACTTTTTTAGTCTACCCCAAACACCTACTTAGTTGGATTTTAAGGCATAAAACATGCATACAAAGCATGGATATGATGACAAGCATGATATACTACATATGTTTAGATAAGGAAAGCAAATAAAAGAACGGGATAGAAAGAAGGGGGAGTGGAGAATTGTTACATCTTTGGAATATTACATATCTGAATAAGGGATGAGTGGAATAAAAATACACAACAAATATCCTCAGAGCCTCAACTTCTTTGATCTAGTCTCACGAGTGCAATGTGAAACACAGATAAGAGTCTAGATTTGGCAACATTTATAGAGAATCCATTTTATTACAAAATCTTTACCAAAAATGGACTGTATCGCCAGATCTTAGAGTTGCCACCAAATATTTTAGAAAAATTAGGAAATTCGTGACTCATGCCATGACTATTGTTCATCATAACCAAAGATGCTTGGCTCGAAACCTTAGGTATAAGAGGGAAAGGTCATCAAATTGAGCATCCCTGCTCACCCAATCAAAGATCGGCCTCTACTAAACCATGATATGAGTTTTATTGACTTTATATGTTCATAGTCCGGTTATTAAATAAATCCTGCAATTTACTATATGAAGCATACAAGTATAGACCATGTCACTCATTTTGGAACAATTTGATTTCATGTATTTTGAAAGAGTTTTGAAGATGTGAAATCCATAGGAATTGAGTTTACAAACAATGAAAATCAACATCATTCCAAATTAAGCGACATAACCTCCATCCATTGGCATTCATACAGTTATATCAAGGAAGTACATACTCATGGTGGGATGCTAAACATAGTAAAAAAAAACACACACACAAGTAAGATCCTAAAGCATAAAAACTTGCATATTTACCAGCGTCCCGCAAACAGCTACAAAACAATGTTAGTAAAATATGCATGATCTTCTATATAAAATCCTAATGCAATTCACTCATGAAATGCAACTAAAGATTTGTCTCCTACAATATGACATGTAAATTTTCTCAAAAATATGAGGTAGCGCATATAATCATATAAGAATTGATTAAATTCATAGATACAAACTTAGCTGAATCAAGATGCATGAAACATGTGGATATAATGAAAAACAAAATATGATGCACATTCACAAAGGAAATCAAGTAAAAGAATGGGATAGAGAGAAGCAGGGCGGAAAATTATTACAACACCTTGAATAAATAATTACAAATCGAATGAGAGAGAAATGAGGAAAATAATACAACAAAATAAATAAATAAATAAAACCTCACAAAACACTCAAATGAAAACAAAATAGAAGCTTCATGCGCCTTGGAGACCAACAAAAATCAGTATGCTCAATACCGAAAGACTACTCCATTTCGTCCAAAAGAATCGAACCGGCTGGCTATAAAGGCTGCTCGGCCGACTAGGCCTAGCAAAACCTATCTTGTTGCAACACCGAGAAAATAAACAAACAAGGAATATGTAGGTCGCTTAACTAACCACTTCCAGTCAGCTTACAACAAAACTTGTATGAAATTAAAGCAAGAAAACAAATATAAGATAGAAAATGCAAGAAAATGAAAGAGATTCAAACTTCACCTTCCAAAGAAATAATGAACTTCTTGATTTCCAAACTTCATTTTCATCAGCCTCAAGGTTGTGAATTGTGTTCTCAATCCTCAATTGAAGAGCTTGAGATTTGAGCTAGAATGATGGTTTTGGATAAGTGAGTTGATCACTCTTTGATCTTCTTCGACTTGGCAAGGATTACTCAAGGCATTAGGAATTGGTTTCAATGAGTCTCCTAATTGGTTTTTGCAAGGGAAGATAAGATGTATAGAGACTAAGTAACTTCACTAGTTTGGCAAGACAACTCTCTTGTTTTCAAAGCTTTCTTTTCTCTCTCAAATTTTAACTCAAACTTAGCATTCTCTCTACACTTCTCTCCAATTCACCTCCTCTCTATATTCTCTAGTCCCTTTTCTCTCTTCAATCTGATGTGCTTATGGCCACTGCAAATGGGCAATGGTGGAAGATAAAGTGGAAGAGTAATGGGGCACTAGGGAAGATAATGAAGCAAAATGGAGCACTAATTAAGCTAATGGGAGACAAAAGTGGAGCATTATCCTCAATGGATCAAGCACTAGTCAATGGAGGATGAGTAGACATGCATTTGGTGCAAAAATGGGTCAGAAAATAGGATAGTGGAGTGCCCTACACAAGAAAACTGAGCCCACTGCTTCACAGGTCATGGCTGCAAGGAACCTGGTCACGCCCGCGGTTGTCAAGTGGTTGACCGGCCGGTCGATCGGCCAGAGGAAAGTTTTCCCATTTCGATCAATTTCACTCTGGCTCAACCCCATTTTGTTCTAGGTGTCCAACAAGACCTAAACACTTGACCAAAGTAGGCTTAGGGTAGGGAATAAAGTTCAAATTCTATCTCTCTTGCTAAGGATTCTGTGAGAAACACATTCTGATTGTTATCATTGGGTAATCAAAAGAAAGCACTCAAGTCTTAGGGCCAGTAAAAATAGGGTGTCTATATCCTCACAAATCTCTCTTAAACTAAAAGAAAAACAGAAAAACAGGAGCATTAGGGGGGTTTCCGAGACCGTCAGAGACTGTTTTGGTCATCATTGGGAGGCTACTGGGTTCTGTCCAAGAAAAAGTGGCTGGCCAGCCAAAAAGATAGTCGGCCGGCCAAAAAAACACCTAAGTCTTCGAAATTATTATTGGAATGGTGTTTTGGGGCTATTTAATAGTGTGGGGGGGGGGGGGGGGGGGAGGGGAATTATACAACTCTCTATTTTTCTTTCTTTCAACAACACTCACTCTCCTTTAAATTAAGGCTTAAGAATATGGCTATATTAGAATTTTTGAGATGGTTTTGGATTTATGGAACTTGGTATATCAGTGTATGTTAAAGAAATGGAAGTTTTGGTTCAAAGCTTCAAGTTCTCTATTTTCCTATCTGACTCTTTTCTCTTAATTCATTTCCCTCCTTAATACTATCTCCCATTCTGATCCTCTCTATCTCTATAAGCAATCAAGGAAGACTACAAAGTCAAGGAGAATGTGGAAGACAAAGATGCGGGGGTGACAACGGTGGTTGAAATGGATGGCCTCTTTTAGGAAGAAGACAATCCCCCTTTTGACAATGGAGGCCAATAGAGGATAATGAAAGAGGGTGGGTGTGTATCTCGTGCATGAATCTATCAAGAAACAACTATAATGGCATGACCCACACGCATGCAACAAGAATTCTAGCAAAATTGCCATGTTTCTGGAAAAATTAGCTGACCGGCCAATTAAGTTGATTGGCCAGCCAAATAATTGTTCGATTGGCCAATATTTTGCACGAAATTGGATTTTTCGACAGAATTATCATCATTTCCTCCTATTTCCACACTGTTTTTTGCTCGATTTCCACAGAAAATTTTCATTTTGAAGTCTAAAATTAAGTCTTGGAACACTACAAAAATATTCAAAACAAATCACAGAAAAAGGTTTCAAAAGAGAGTTTGGAATGGAACTTAAGCACTTGGCCAAAACAGGCTTAGGGTTGGAAATTAAGCACAAATTGAATATTTCTTACGGAGAATTTTGCAAGAAACATATTCTTGTTTTCATCATTGGGTAATCAAAAGAAAGCGCCCAAGTCTTAGGGCCGGTCAAAATGGGGTGTCTACAGTAGGCTCGCTGACACCCAAAAACCTTTCCCACATTCGTTTGGTGAGATGCACAAGACAGGGCAATTGGGCACCTTGACTCGCCGCGTGGGTACCAAATACAACACATAACCTATTGCCAAATCCCGACTCAACTATCCAGACTCATATACTATTTACCTCATTGACATTTTTCAAACATCCACAACATAGAAAAGTCACATAAGAAAATTATAGTGCATACATATATCCAAGAAAATTCAATAATCCTATGTCTCAACACCATTTCCATAATCATTCACCCAATTTCAAGATTTAAGAGTCAATTTGGCCAAACCCATTATTAAATTGAATTTGAAAACTACGGTTTTTGCAAAAATTGGGGCTTTCCCCTCATTTACACGTAAAGAGTCAATATTCACCATTTCTAACAATAATCAAGAAGGATATGCATAAACTTTTCTGAAACATAGATTAAAACCCCTTTTTATTCATCAAACCCACTTTATATCACAAAATCATCTCATACATTACTATAACTAAGAAAATATCACATATATATCTCAAATCATTAATATATCAAGTTAAAAGTACCCCTACCTCAAGAATGAAAATAAGAAGATGTAAACCCAAAGAGAAACCTCGAAGAAATCGCAATCCAATAGGTCAAAACTTTGATCTTCGCTTCTTCTTCACCTTTAATGTAAGATCTATGGTGGATTCTTGGTGAAAAATAGATGAAATCAAGGTTTAGAGGTCTAGGGTTTCGGGTATGAAGGAGTGAGAGAGAAGAGAGAAAGAAAGAATGAAAAGTTTGGGCCAAAAAGTAACTTTAAAGTGCCTAAATTGAAACCCCAAAAACAAGATTTCCAATGGTCTAGGGTTTTGGGTATGAAGGACTGCATTTTGGGTCGTTCTTGTGTCTAAATCGAAGCCCTGAAAACAAGCTTTCCAATGGTTCTGGCTTCATATCCAGATTCAAAGTGTGGAAAGAGAAAAAAAGTAAAAGAGTGAAGATTGCTCATAGGACAATTATCCAAATCAATGTTTTCGGTTCAATCCTACTTTACCATTGTGATACGGCCTCAATCAATATTCTAAAATGAATCAAAGAGGCTCCAAGTACAATAATAAGAGTGTCAAGAGCAATCACACTAGTCCAAGGAATACGAAGTGTTACATATCATCCAAGAGGAGAAACAATGCGAACTATCGAACGGAGTTCCTGAGAATTTTCCACAGCTGCTGTCGCACAAAGTCGCTTCAACAATCTTAACAATACCAAGGTTCATTGTGATAGAGATGGGCACACAATAACAAACTATCGTAATCGTCTTTATCATTGTAATCATTGTAATAAAGATGGCCACAGAGAGGAATTTTTCCACAAAATAGATGTAAACAATAATTCTAGAAGCATAGGAGGACAAGACAATCACAAATCAACTCACAGCCTTCACATAAGTACAAAAACTAACGACTCATGGACAAAAATATTTCTTGAGGTATTAAGAAATGATCAATAATGGGTGCCTTTATGAGTGGAAGTGTTTGTCATTAATTAATAAAAAAACATTTGTCAAGTAGCATAAAGGAACTCTTTTGTCTGTAAGAAAAATTTCTATGCTTTCAAACAAACATTTGATTAATAAAAATTCTTACCAAATTTCATCCAGTCAATATATATATTCATTTAAAGCCTGTAACCAACTTTCTTTGGAATAGAGAGAAATTATAATTTACATTTACCTTATTACACTACCAAAGAAACCTATTCAATGTACAACTTCTCAACAATCAACAATACCAACACCTCCAATTTTTTTAACAAATACCTTAAGTTAATACCATTTTCAAATTTTTGAAATAAAAAAGAAACCTAATCCGTGCATGCACTACTTGCATATATCCAATTATGAGTCATAAAAAATAATTAAATAGAATCTGACACACACTACCTCCCCACCCTCACTTCTTCTAACTTCTTTGGCCATTTATCATTTATTAAAGTTTCTTGTGACAGATAACATTGTTTTTAAAAAAATATTTAAAAAAAAAAATTGACAGTGGTTATGCATCTTTTAAAATTATTATTAGGCAATGGCAATTGGCAGGTGCAATTCACATTTCAATCCAAAAAAATGACAAAAAGCCAATTGAACATGGATTAAATATTGTTCCCTAGAAAAAAAAAAAAAAAAAGTCGCCGATGAATTTAAATATAAAAATCCAAAAACATCATACAAGAATGAGAATAGAATCTGATAGAAGATACAAACACAAAGACTGAATCTTAGAGAATATACAAACCCAAAGACTTGCAAAAAAGATAAAAATAAAGAAACAGGATCCTAGTTGAATTGCTATATGTTATCCAAATCTTAGCAGGCTAGTGATTAATTGGGGATGAGAGCTGCAAAGCCTATCTAAACAAAGATTCCAGTGATAAGTGTTAGGAGAATAAAAGTGTCATAGTCTAGCCTGTTCCTTATTAGAGCTACACTCCTGACTCAAAATGAGATGAAAAAGGTTAGGATGATATGGTTGGTTATGTGAAATAAAAACTCCATATTCCTTTGGAAGATTGATCAGCCCAATGTCTGCCAGCAAAGTTCCAAATTGTATTCGCATGTCTCTACTGCATTGGAAAATAAATAAATAAACTGATGAGAGTGCTCAGCAAACATGAGGTTGAACTCAACATAACACAAGTAAATCAATCTCAGACTTACTACCTTGACCAACCAATTAGCTGGATTGGAGTGAATGGACCCATGGGCACTAATGACATGCTAGATTACATGTGCTCTTCTTATCTTATTAGAAGAAAATTGAACCTTATTTTGAAAAATGCATTATTCCTAAAATATTTATTTTCTGTTCTAAAAAGAGAGACAAAAGTAGTTGGTATTAAAGTGGGACCTCATCTTTTGGAAATACAAATGGTGACTTGTAGCACTAGTATGTTGATCAACATGTGCAGAATTACACTATTTAATAAACTCTCCATTCCCAAGCAAAATAAATAAATAAACTCTATTGGAACAATCTAACTACCAATTTTGGTCTTGGTGTGCTTTCATCAGTCCAGTGTTTTCAAGAGTAATTTAATGTAGCTCAAGGTTTTAAAAGGGGCAAGGCAAGTTCAAGATTTGTCGAAACATGAAACTTTTTTAGGTCTTATCAATCCAGTATATATAGTCCTAATTGATGTATAATATTTAAATATACGACATATAATAAATATATAAAATTATGCGTGCATTTTTTGAAAATTGCATGTCCGTGCTTCTTAGCCTAAAAACCATTTTCTCGAAAATCCTAGAATAAAATTTAAGGAATGTCTAGTTACTTTTCAACACCCCGAGACATAAGAATATTTTCCTGCTAATCTTATTCTCACATTAAGAAAGATATATCAAGCAAGCAAGCAAGCCTACCAAATAATCTTTCCTCAGACACTGCTCCGCTTGGTTTTTGATATTTGTTATGCTTTCAGTATGCTTCTATCTAACACACTAGCTGATTCAAGCACAAGATAGACATGGAGTCTATCTCCTCCTTAGTTTCCTGGTCCAGCATCAATGAATCTATGAGTTCATAATATTTGCCACTTGAGTTCAATGTTTGATAAATAAAGAAAAAAAATTTAAATTTTCATATATAGGGATTTAATTACCCTTAACAGCTGCCTATATGTCATAGGCTTTAGCTTTGTATTCTGCATTAATGGATGAGGATCTAGAGACAAATTCTTCATATGCACCATGGTTCGTACAAATTTTTGCCCTGTTCAGGAAGAGAAAGAACATGATAAGAAAACCAAAAACATTTTAAAAAATAAATAAATAAAAGGTTACTAGAAAATCTAAAAAATGAGGGAACAGAAGACTTACTTTACAGTAGATTCTATCTCTGCAGTACTGGTCCTGTTGAGATGGTTAATGGATAACTCTGCCTTTTCCCACTGCTACCCAGAGTAATTAACCATATTTGTGCTGCAAATTCAAAGGAAGAAAAAATTACTTGACAGAACTACTAAATGCACTCAAATGTAATGAATAACTTGCAACTTTAGTACAAAGCTATGCAATACTCAAGGTGCTAGAACTACTTTTCTTTATAAAAAATAAAATAAAATAAAATAAAATAAAAAATTATCCATCTGTAATGTAATTTGACTTGTTTTCAAATGCTTTAATTAGTTATGCATTCTATCAGAAGTTTAAATCTTGTATAGAGCCATGTATCAGGATATTCAAGTGTAACAAAAATAAAACAGATATTCAAATTACAATAGACATGGTTTGATTTTTCCTACGAGGCAAACTTCATAGGACAAAGTCTGGATTTAGGATTTGGGGTGGGATTTGTGGAGGGGAAAGGAAAGGGAAATGTGATAAAAATCTAGCTTCTATTTCATTCATTTTTCCCATCCTTTTTTTTTCATCCTTTCTCTCTCTCTCTCTCTCTCTCTCTCTCTCTCTCTCTCACTCTCTGCAAATCCCTCTTCAAAGCCTTGGTCCAAACATAACCTTATGTAATTTAGCGAAGTTAGCTCCTCTCTACAAATTACAGAAAAAACACACAATATTTGTTCACATCCTTAATTAGTTTCCTTGGACAGCCAGATGACGATACATTGATGCTTTGTTTTTCAATACCCAGATTAAAGTGATAGAGCTTCAGTTCCTTTGATCATGTCAAGTTTATATAATAATAGTCACTGTATCCTAGCATATTTAAATTAACTTGTGCAGTAAACCAATTTTTGAAATAAATAAATAAAATCTATCAGAAGTTTAAATCTTGTATAGAGCCACATATCAGGAATTCAATAATAATTGCTCAAGTTTTTCTGCCATATCAAACCAGATAGTGTCAGTAAAGCAAAGCACTACCTTTGAGGACATCTGGCATCTATTTCGAAGTTTGCTTCTCGGAAATTAACATTCAAGAAAAGAAGTTTCGAACGGATTTATTAGAACTATTGTAAATTTTGATAGCATCTCAATGTCAATGCAAATAATTAAGGTAAGTTACCTATTTGCACCAATCCAACTAGCTAAGTCATTGCCCATCCATTCATCCCTCACCCTTCCAAAAAGTTCTATTAAAGCATCCATATTCTCATCCCATGCTTCCAGAACAACAGGTTTTTATCTTTGACCAGTTCTCCAATATTCCCTCAATTGTGAGTCCCTCTGCAGCCTTATATATCAAACCACAACAATCAGGTCCAGAACAATTTGAAAGAAGCGAATATAAATATCCCAAATTGTTCTTTATTTTTTATTTACTTTTTTTTTTTAATCTGTGCTAATCAATTCAACTAACAAAATAGAAGTTACTAGTGAGTAAGTACACACCAACGATTTGCGAATAGAAGGAACTCTTATCTCCAACAGCAACCTTACAAGCAATAGGTTTTCATGTCCAGTTTCTACCACAGGTCACACCTGCCACAGTACGGGAAGATGATTATTCTAAAAATAACTGATATCTTGGAGTTTGTCTTGTTCTTTTTCTTTTTTTCTGTGTCTCAACTTCCAGCATAAATTATCTCTAAATATAAGTCCACTGTTTTTATCATTGATCTTTCAACTAAGAAGTAATTGAGACATCCATTAGAAACATCAAATGGTATGTAAATAAGAATTTATCAAGCTAAATCATATGTAAGAAATAACTTAACAAATGTAAACAAATGTGATCACAAATTGGTGATTCAACTAATGCAAATATGTTTTTATCTGTAATTAAACATCTTTTTGTTCATGAATTAAATTTTCGAGTAGAATATCACCCACTCCTCAATTCTCTCTCTCCCATCTTTCCTTTCTTTTATTCAACAAATACATACACACACTTTTAACTTAATAATTTCTATAATGGAACTTTAGTTCCAAAAGTAGCAAAGAGAATGTTTCTTAGGTGCCAATCAGAGCAGCAGCACATTCAGAAACAGAGGTGGCAACAACAACAACAAAAGCAAGTTTGTTGGGATAAGACAAAGGCCTTCTGGGAAATGGGTAGCAGAGATCAAGAACACAACTCAAAAAGTTTCAAAATAAAGAATCCAAGTCAAATTAGAGTCTATATTATTTACAAGTTTAAAAAGAAACTTTCAATCTATTATAGAAGAAACTAGAGTCTCTCTCTTTTTTTCCCTTTTTTTAAAGGAAAAAAAAAATCTTTAGAAGCATAATAAAAAAATCCAATTCTAATTTTAATAGGAGCATCACCCTAGGTTTGTGGTTGCTATGATAACAACAGGAGGATCACCCCAGTGTACAACAAAATAAAAAACTAACCAACTAAAGAAATTGTTTATTAGCAATTTGAAGAACGAAAGCTATATCATACTTACAAGTTGGATTTCAACTCATATACTTTAGTACGAAATTAATCCATTCAACTCACATTTCATCAGGTATGAAATTCTTGATCTAAAATAATAGAAATAGCAGCTCTGTCTACCAGCTCTGGTTGCAGAGAAATAGCATAATCTTTACCAAATAGAGGAAACCTGAGGAAATTGTCATTCAAAGTACCATTAACGTGATCAGATTTAGATCCCTTGCTTAGAAAACCAAACCAAGCATTACGTCCCATCACAAAAGAACTCAAAAACCAAAAAAAAAAAAAATTTTAATTATAGCTTAGAAACAGTAGGAACTTCATATTTAAAAGTCAAGTGCCATCACTTGTGGAAAGAGTGCTTGAAAGTTTTTATCTATACAATATATGTTACAGAAGGACTATAACACTTTCCAAATCACTTTCCAAATGTACATAAAATTTTCAAGATCTTCTCTTATAAGTTGAACAAGAATCATGACTCCTATGACAGGAATCCATTAGGCATTAAGAGATACAACAATAATTTAATAATCAAAGATGCATAGCTGTTAAGTGTTAGAGTAGACTTGAATAAATGAGAAGTCAAAACTGAAACTAGAAAATAGATTTAATTTGCATATGTAGCATTTTACATTGTGGAAGGAAAGGGAGTTCAAAATAATATTAACAAGACACAAGCTTAAAACATTGATTAGACATTAACTATAATACTCTTTACAGTAGCTTAAACAGTGAATATAGATTGAAAAACATGTAAATATTCTCGAGCCCAATGAAACCATGATAAATGAAGTATCCAGCAAAAAATATAAACTTGCAATGGTAGAGGAGTGATGATAACTAGACAAAACTTTAATAATTTCCTTGAGAAGTGTAGAAATTTTGAGTGGCTCCTGCATTAATAATACAACCAGATTACATGGTCAATTCAAAGGAACTCCATTGGAAACATTACAAATAACAATCAAAACAATCACATCTCTTTTTCCTTTTTATTGGTACTAAATTGTTTTATGTTAGTTATGACCTAAAATTAACTCAAATTTTTTTTGCGCACACAACTTGGGCTCCCTGAACATAATTTCTTGACATGACCATCATTCATCTACTTCATTTAACAACAACTATTACACAATTTCATAAGTGACATAGTTACTTTAGTCAGTGACTTGATATAAATATTTAGCACAAAATTTAAGTATGAAAAGCAATTCTTTTAACACCAATGGTCCGATGTAACTAAGTACCTTCGGAGTTGTTCTTAACTCCAAGTAAACCACATTCTCTACAGCAAAGTCTTCAACAACATACTTCATGAAAAAAATAGTAAATAAGATTTTGAGTAGAGCATTAAAACTTTTATACAAGGACATGTGAATTTTTCATACTTCTTGAGTAATTCTGGTAAGGATTTTTTGGTCAGTAGTAACAATGTAGATTAGATCAAACAACTTGAATACTTCTTGAAGTGAATAGTCATCTACATTACAAAAAGAGTTTTAAGCATAAGTCTAAAGAAAGAGTATCAGAATTACAATGTCAAGAGTGAATTACAAACACCAAAATGGGCTTACTCTTTAGAATAGCATGCTCTACATTAGAGAAAACAATAGTACCTGTAGACACCCCATTTTTGACCCTCCTCAAGACTTGGACGTCATCGTTTGAACAATTGATGATCATCCATGCTCGTGTTCGTTTTGAGTTCTCGGAGGTCTTACGTGCCTTGCCTCAAGATCTCTCAACTTGTCTGTTTTGTGCTTGGTCATGGACCAAACACTTATGTTTTTACTTCTAAGGGAAGAGGGTGGCTTGTTTGCCATCCCCTCAAGCCACCGGCCAGGGCATGATGCCATCGGCCCCTTTTTCTTGCCATCGGCCAAGAGTGTTGGCCGATCGGCACTATATTTGGTCGGCCGGCACTTGTGTTGGTCGATCGACCATTTTTGGTGGCCGAACCCTATTCATCTGCTTTATGCAGATATTTTATGCCAGCTGGTGCAGCTGGCATCCACAATTAACCCCCTCCATACACGTGTATGGAGGGATTTGCTCTTTGTTTGGCTTCTCTTGGAAGGCTTAGAATTTGAGCCTCTATAAAGAGGGAGCCCCTCCTCCCTCCTTCAAGGTTCAGAAAAATTGCCTTAGAAAAGATAGATATAGCCTTGTATCTATCTTGCCTTGTTTCTCCATTTTTGTGCTTCAAAAGTGTAGTATTGTCTTAGTTTAGTACACAAACACCTAGCAATACACCTTCTCTTTGTTACTAAGGTACTAAGGAGTTGGTTTTGGTGTTCTTGGGTGGGTTTGAACTGAAAAAACCTGCTGGAGCTTTGTTCTTGAAGAGGTTCTACAAGGGTGAGTTCCTTACTTTAGATCCCCCATTCTTGCTTAAGCTTTTAGCCTCTCTTTCTTATTGTTTTGAGCTTAGTTTATAACTGATAAAAGTTCTAATTTTTCTTTCTTTAGAACTTTGTTTAAGGTCTCTTTGAGGTTTGGGGTTGTTTCCCCCCTCTTAGGCCTTGTTAGGCCTTGTTTTTGGCCATCCATCTTGGCCTTTGTTATTAACTTTGTATGGCCTCTCTACCACTGAAATCCAGAGGATTTTCAGTGGTGGAGAGGTGGTTTTGGTGTCCCAAATAGGAGAGGGTCACCCCCTCTCCTTGTTGTCTTTAATGCTTACATAAATAGCTTATGTTTGTAGCATGTATGCCTAGCTTGTTTTAGCTCCATTTCAATATATATTAGGCTTTGTTTTGCCATGATATAGCATTGTTTTGACTTGGTTTAGACATACCATGCATGCTTTGTATACTTGTCCTGTAATCCTATGATTTGCCTTAACAAGCACCATTGTTGTAACATGCCATTTTAGCATGATTTTGGCTTAACTTCATGAAGCTTCTAGTCTTGATTTACCGTGCTAGAGCTTTGATTTGAGTTGTTTCAACCATGTATGCCATGCTTTGCATAGCTACCATGCATTTTAGCTTGTTAGCTTTGAGTATTCAAGTCATTAGCATGCTCCATTTGGATCATTTCAGTGGTTTGGCATCACTTGTAATGTTATTTTAGTCCATGTAATGTGCTCATATACTTGCATTTGTCATTTCTTTAATGTTTTAAAGAGTTGTTGTTTTATGCCTCATGAATGGACCATTGTGTATGCCTCCATGTTTAGGCTTCTAGATTGCCATGTCAAAGTGTTTTTGGTCTTGTTCTAACATGCCATAACTCTGATTTTGTTTGCTTAAGTCATGCCATGTTTGGTTGTAGTAGGTGTAGTGTAGCACCCCTTTGTTGGCCTTGCATGCCTCATGTTTTGTGCTCACCTTTCTAGCATGTTTTGGCCACATTCCATGCATGTTCTAGCCTTGTTTTGGTCTACCTTGGGACTGTTTTGGCTCACCTTGGCCCTTTGGGGCTTGGTTGATATGGCCATGGTACAAGCTCCTTGGCTAGCTTTGAGCTTTAAGTCCATTAGCATGCTATGCTTATCCTATGTGCATGATTTGGCATCACTCTTGACATGATTTCAGAGCTTATTGCATCGTCATATTCTCATATTTATCCCATCTTGCTCATGTTTGAAGATTGTGCATTGTGGTCTAGCTTATGGACCAATGTATGTGCGTGCATGCCTCCCCTTTTGGTCCCTTGATTTGGGTGTTTTGGCCACTGATTAGGGCATGGCTGAGGTCTCCCCCCCCCCCCCCTCCCTCCCCTTTTGGTTTAAGTCCATTAAGCATGTTTGCTTTCATGATATTTGCAAGCTTTGCATTTACATGGTCCATTAACATTACATACTTGCTCCAAGATGTATTATTGCATGCTTCCTCCATTGTATTGGTGATTGCATGTTTGGGCTATTTGCATGATTTCTGACATGCTCATGTTACATTGACTTAGCTTGTATGCTTAGCTTGATTGCATTGGGTTGCATTGCTCATGTTGCATTACATTAGTTGCATTGTTTTGCATTGTATCTGGCATACATACATTGCATTATGTTTGGTTTGGGATGTCAAACCAAACACGAGAAACGAGGGACGTTCGTACTTGAAGTGACGAGACGTGCCTCAATCCTCGATCACCGACACTCTTGATCCAACATGATAGAGTGTGTAGCATTCATTTGCTTTGTTGCATTCATTCTACATTAATTGGCACACTTGGCACCTTTGGCCATCATGCATCGAAATGCGTGATTGGTGGCTTGAGGGTCGAGAGCCATACTCCCTTGAGTTCATAGCATGATAGGGAGGGTGGTCATGCACACATTGTCTTGTAAATTCCTTGCCATGCACTGTCTGTCCTCTGCTACAGCAAAAACAGAATTCTGCAGGAAGGGATGGCCGGTTGGCCACATTCAGTGCCGGCCGACTAACAATATCTGGGCGAGATCCCTGCTTCTGGTCGATGACCATTTTCCCATGGCCGGTGGCCTTATATCTTGGTCGGTGGACTCTCAAACTGTCTCCAAGGTGGTTCAAAAGTGTTATAGAAGCTGGAATAGTTTTCAGAGGTGCAAAGCAGTGCAAACAGAGGCAACATGTGGCATGGCAACGGGTTTCCGAGCGAAGCGATCGAGCATGCATCATTCAATCATTCTGAGGCGGAGCTGCGGCGGCCTCTTTAGTTTCGTACTTAGACTATTTTGTAATTAATTTGTTAATTAATTAAGGGTTTTGTAATATTTAATTAGCTAGGGTAGTTGATTAATTATTCGGTTTGTATTATTTATTCGGACCCTCTGTCGAGAGGGCGAATTTTGTAATAAGTGTGCGTGCGTGTGTGAATGTCTTCCTACCCCACGTCTTTCTCCCTTTTACTTACCTGCTTTCAATGGTTAGTTTTAGGTCATGTTTCAATTAGCATTCCAATGCTATGCATGTTTGCATTCGCTCATCTATATTACATGCACCGGGCTCGGCGCATCATACTAACTGCGTTGTATTTCGATTCCTACTTGAATACATGATTATCAAGTTGCATTTCATATGCCATCTTAGACTAGCCGAGCCTATTTCTAGTTGCATTTTGCATATGTTGCATTAGCCATCTAAACATAGCTAGGATTATGCATTGATTTTTGATTAGTTATTGTTTTGGCTCGGAGTACACTGTGAGTGTTTACGCTTTAGCATCTTGCATATATGTGAGTGTTAACATGACAGCATGCTTGCCATGAGGCTAAGTGCTTATGTGATATAACTGCCTGAATGCCTGTGGGTTAAGGTTGGATTGCTTGAATTGGAATAATTCATCGAAATCCGTGTTTTAGCCTACTCGCGAGTAGCAAAATTCAAAACTATTTCCAAACAAACGGATATGCGATGCTTTGTTTCAAATTAGGCAATCTAGTCTATACTTGTTTGCTGTGCGCATCACGTAGTAAAGATTAGCTAATAATCAGAATAAGAACGCATTTGTTTTCAAAAACTCGATATCATGCTTAGTACAGGCCGATCTTTGATCGGGCGAGCGGGGGTGCTCATAGATGACCTTTCCCAATCGTACCCAAGTTCCCGAGCCGAGGCAACTTTGGTGATGACGGATACGTGGCCTTAGGCACGGGTCAGGGTTTCCTAAATTTCCCCAAAATAAATATTTAGGTGGCGACTCTGTATCTGGCAAAGCAGTCCATGTTTGGCACTTCTTTCTTAAAAATCAGTTTTCCAAAACGATTTGCCGGATTTGGACTCTTTGGTGATTTATTGGTCTCGCATTGCACTTTGCGGGATTAGATTCAGAACCGTGACATTTGAGTTCGAACTGTGGTAAGCAAGGCCCTCGGGGCACATCCACAGTTTCTGGCGACTCTGCTGGGGAGTTAGAGAGCTTGACTCGGACTCATGATATCTTGTTTTGATTACACTTATGTGTCTCTTTGCATTGCATGTGCATTGGTGCGCCTACGACACCGTGTTTGCCGTATGCTATTCCTAAACGGTTTGCCAGAGGCTCGCTTCGAGAAGCGTGCCATAAGGCTGACCGGTTGCGGGCTCTGCCACGACGGGAACACAAACCTTGGTTTTTACCGGGGCACCCTTTTTGACCATTCGACCTAGTGCATATTCGGAATCCATAGTGACCATTCCAAACTAGGATAGGTTGCTACCCGATTATAGGTTGTTTGAAACCGCTGTGTGCGTAGTGAAACCCTAGCTCCTGACAATAGGACAGGGAAACCCTACCCCAACATAGGGGTGTTTTGGCTTTTACTTGTTTGTTATGTGCTTTTTGAGTCGACCTTTACAGGGGGTATGCACGTATCAGTTTGCAAGTTTGGGTATCAGGCCTACGGGCATCAGTATCAGTGTTTTGAGAATCAGTTATATTTGCGGGTATCAGACTCAGATTTGGGGCAGTGATTTTGGGGAATAGTGATCAGTAGTAGAGTACAGTTATTCAACTATGCTTATGTCTGTTCTGGTGAAATTGGGCTAAGATGTTGCCTATTTTCTCTTTCAGGAGGGAGGGCGGTTCAGAGATTTAGTTCAGAATAGCCAATGTTCTCCTTCGCTGAAGCAAGGCAGACATCTGATCTGTCAGTCACCAATCACATCACCTCCGTTCAGTTCAGCGGATTTATGACGGCACAAAATTCAGAGGAAATTGTGGTTATGGCAGCCGCATTAAACCAAGGAATCATCTTGCAGGGTGAGGCCAATGTTGAGGTGCCACACCCACCCAGATCACCTGCCGCGCGCCCGATCTGGGAACCCCAGTTGTTTCAAGCTCGTGAACCCACCACCTTTGAGCTAATGGGAATGATTGGCGACCTTCAAAGATCTATGGCTGATCTGGCCTATGGAATATCGGCTCCACCACCAACTGCATCGTATACCGGGAACTTCATGCCGCAAGAGCCCCCGCTACTAGGGCAAATTGTAATTGAGCTCAGCCAACCTGAAGCTGTCTCAAGCTCCGGCATTGACATGTCGACAACAACGGGGCTTCGCACTGAAGTAACAACCCCAACCGTCCATCAAGCTGAGACTAGTGGAAAGAACAAGATGAAGGTGGACACAGATCCTTATGAACAACTCCAGCAAGCTATTGAGGCTTTGAAAGCCGGCGGGTTGAATAAGCAACAAGTACTTGCAGTTGTGGCTAAGACTGCGGATGACATTTTCCCTGCTCAGACCGAGAGCAGTTCAAGCCAAAGGGAAAATCGGGATAGGGACTGTCGTACCAGACCAGTTCTTTCAATCCTAACCCTGCACCTGGAAAAGAACAGAGAGCCAAGGCAGCACCTACTGATCCTTTTGCTAGTGCATCCAGCAAAGGTCCACAGGCTTTGAAATATCTGCCCCGAAGGCGCAGGGTCTTTCATGCCCTCTACATGCCTTTGTCTAAGGCTCTTCGAATCCTCATTGAAAAAGGTCATCTCAAACCTCTTGAGCCTCGGCCTCTCCCGAGTAATCTCCCTCTCTCACATGAAGCTACCCAGTACTGTCCATACCATCAACAGGTTGGTCACACCACTGACAATTGCTTTCGTCTTCGCCACGAAGTGCAAGATTTGATCGATAATGAGGTCATCCTCCCACCTAGCTCAGCAAAGTCTGTCACCACTGAGTTCATGGACTTCAAGAATAATACAAGTATGTAATCAGGGATTGGTCCACCTACGGGCGACGCTCGGTTTATTCCAGATGTGGCGTTTGGCACACACTATTTTGAGCATTTGCGAATGCTAATTTTTATACTTTCTGACTTGGGTGTTGAGTCAGTTCTGTGGTTTTATTTTGAGTTTGTCTCGTTGTTTTGAGTCGGTCTTTTTGATTATGGTCTGTCTTGTTGTATCGAGTCAGTCCCGTTGTACAGAAGTCGGGTGATGTCAGGGGTGTTACCTCGGACCTCACTATTTTGTTTTGTGCTTGTCTTTTTGCTTTCTTTTGGGTCAGTTTCTGCCACGGAGCCAGTTACACTAGAAGATCTAAATGAAACAGCTGTGGTTTTTATGTTTTGTGCTTATCTCTGCTTTGGGCCTGCTATGCCAGCAAGTTTAGAATGAAACGACAATACATTTCACCTGCTCTTCTGTGCCTCGAAATCACTGCATTGACCTAAGTTTTTCAAAAAATTTTGAACACTGTGATGAAAATGAAGAGGAAGGAATTCCTCAGGATTTGCAAAATTTGATCAACTGAGAGAAAGAAAGGCATGCTAAGCCCTTAATGATTGAGATCATGCTTGTTAATGTGAGTACTGAGAAGGATCCTGGCTTGATCCAGATTGGTTCCACACTGTCTTCAGCGTGAGCGATTTGTCATTTTCTTAAAAGATTTCAAAAAATGTTTTGCGCCGTCTTGCGAAGACCTGTGTGGAATCGCTCTTGAGATTGTACAGCTTAGGATCGCTCTCAGCCTCGAGACTTGACCCCCTTACTTTCAAACAATCGAACTTGGATTCAGAATGTTCAACCGTCAACTACAATGTAAGGCCTGTGTGGCCAGATTTGAAGCAGCCCTTGAACTACGGGCAAAAATGTCAGATGCGCTCGAAAATTCAAAGATGAGTCTTTTCTGCAAACCAAGGAAGACTAGCAAGAATGCCAAATCCCAGAAGGGAAGAAAGAATAAAGTTTTGTTGAAGAACAACCGAGTTCCTATCCACAACACTAGGGGCAAATTCAGCCCCCATTGGATGGACTTCTACATCATCAGCAGACAGCAGCCATTCTCCTAGATTCAGATGGCTTCGAGACCCTAAAACTATTTGTAATGGACAAAGCTACACTTTTACCCTTGAGAGGCTTGCTGGGCCGAAAACCCGGAAGGGCGACACAGGCAAAAGTTAGAACAAATAAAAAGAAAAGAAAAAGAACAAAAATAGAAAAATGCAGAAAATGAAAAAAAGAAGTGAAAAAAAAATGCAAAGAATGAAAAAAGGACAAAAACAAATGAAAAGAAATAAAAAGAATTGAAAAGAAAAGAAAAACAAAGCTCACAAGGTTGAAAACCCGGAAAGGCGGCCTTGGCAAAAGTTAGAGCGTAAAAGGTGAGGGTTAATACAAGAGTGAACCTGAACCGGAACTACGTAAGGCTTATTCCCATGTTTGGGATACGTAGGGAACTTCATTCTGAAGTCCAGCCATAAACACTTCTAAATCGATTGTGTCCATGTAATGGTTTTGATTGTCTTGGTCTTCTCTATATCCGAGAGTTCGGTTGTGATCATCACCATGAGAACTGGTTACAATGTACTGCGGTGCTATTCAAACAAGGGGCAACTTTCCGTTGCCGTTCAGTGTGCTGCGGTGCGATTCAAACAAGGGGCAACTTTCTATTGCCGTGCAGTGTCCTTCAAACAATGGGCGATTTTCCATTGTTATGGATCTGAGGTTGTGCATCTCAAGAGTAAGTTTTGTGCTCGTTGAGCGGTGGCCGTTTGCAAAAAAGTTTTTGAGAATTTTTACTGAAGTTGACTAATTTTCTCGAAAATTATCGTATTTTTCCAAAACTGGACCTTTTCTTGGACCCAAAAAAAAGAAAAAATTTTAGTGCTCATAGCCTAACTTGCATGATTTTAAATCAGAAAATCGAACAAGCATGTTAATCTAACTCTCATATTGATTAAAATTGTTTTAGTAGAAAGCCAAAACAAAAAATGGTCAAAATGATGAACTAAGGGCACAGTTGAGTCAGATGTTCTATCTTTTCCCCATCGTCAACCAACTTGCCAGAAAGGGCACCTTGTTCGCCAGAAAACGCACAACTGAAGCTGTCAGCAAAGGGCTGAAAGCTCTCTCAGCATCCTCCAAGCAACGGGGTATCAAGCCAAGTGCGAAGCACGAATTGGAATGGATCAAGATATTCCACTCCCTCATCTGGGCAGATTTGATCACGTCCAAACTGGCTAAGGGCATCGTCAACCAATGTCAATTGTAGATCCGCTGCGCATCTGGTCGCACCGCAACCCCTCTGTGGGAAGGCTCACTGTTGTGAGCAGAAGAAGAATCTAGCAGAATGCTAGGGGCACGAGCCCATAACCTCTTATTTATCCGTCAACCACCCAGGGGAGGGATAAAAAATGAGAGATTAAAGAATAGAGAGATGTGCGATGAGAGAAAAAGTGAGAAAATGGCTTTTTCAGAAAAAATAAAATAAAATAAAATAAAATAAAAAAACAGAGCCTAAAGGCCGAGTGATGTGAGAATCACAAATGAGAAAGGGTGGGAAACAATATTCGAAGAAACTGGCTCTTCGTGCACCAGGAGGTCTCTCGTCTTTGTAACACGTCTGTGTGTCGTGCCTTTTGTTGTTTTGTTCATCTTTTGTTTTGAGTCGTTTCGAGTGTTTCTCAATGTGTTTAGGTTGTTTACCTTTTTGTTTTCCGTTGTCGAGTCTTTTTCGCTGTGGTCAGCTGTAGGCTCAATACCCGGTTGGAAAGCCTTTTCCCATTACAATTGCAAAAATGAACCCTTTTGTGCTCAGAGTGCCGTGCCATCCTTCGCATTTGTGCAAAACAGGATTCGTTCTTTCATAAAACCGCAAGGTTTAACCCAGGTCATGTGAGAACAGTAGAACCAGGACCTATCTGAAGCTATAGGTTCCAGACTGCGATGCAAAAGAAGAGAGGAAGAATTTGGAGCATCTGAGTTTGTTTTGACTTCTGTAAATTCCGTTTTTACATCCCGTGTGTTCAAACTGAACAGAATGCTGTGTTATGGGCTGCATGTTCAGAATCAGCAGTGTCCTGCATGAACTGTGTACCGAATAAATAGAATGTTGTGTTATGGGCTATGAGTTCAGAATGAGTAGTGTTCGGAATGGGCTATGTGTTCAGGATCAGCAAAGTCCTACATGAGCCGTGTGTTCAAAATAAACAGAGTATTGCGTTACAAGCTATGTGTTTAGGATGAGCAGTCCATGTGTTGAACATGTTGGGAACTTGTGATTGGTTCCACTTCCAGTGCCTTCTGGTGTTGATTTTTGCGAAGTCACACCTGTGTTACTTCAATTTGCTTATCGAGTTGTTACTCATTTGTCTATCGTGTTGTTGCTCATTCATTTATCAAGTTGTTGCTCATTTTGTTTATCGAGTTGTCGCTCTTTGTTTATCAAGTTGTAAACTTGTCAAGGTCTTATTGTGTTTATTGAGTTAATTTGTTTTGTTTGTTACGTTGGTTCACTACCTGATTAGTTTCAATTTGAGTGTTTGGTTTTCAAAACAAAGTTCAATCACATTTACATTGTTATGTAATATGATGCGATGCGATGCGATGCATAGAATGTATAAATGCAACACTTTTTCAGCAAAAAGTTTGTTTCATTTCCATCATGTCTTTTGCAAAAGTACATAGTTTTGAGAAAGTAAAATCTGCCTAAAGCAGTACAGTGTGCCCAAACTATCAGTGAAAAAGAAAAGTAAAGCAAAAGAAGAGAAAAGCAACAAAATGTCTGAACAAAGCAAAAAAAAAAAAAAAAAAAGGAAAAGCAGTAGAAAGTCTGGATCAATATCAGTCATCTCAAGTGCGGGAGTCAGTCCTGGTCCTCTTCCTGGACGAGGGTCCAGGGTCACCACCGCCATCTTCGTAATCAAAGTCTGAGCTATCTCCGGCCTTGCCCTGGGACGATGCCGCCTCCTCATCTGACTCATCGTCATCTGGAGTGGGCTCTCGGGAACTGCTCTCAGCATGAGTGCGCTTATGTCTACCCCGGCTATGGATAGTCATCCTCCGCTTGACTCTCCCTCCTCCTCGAGCAAGAACAGATGGTCCAGCTGGAGCACCTCCCGCGGCCGAAATCTGGAATGGGGCCTGAAAAGGACAAATGACAAATGCATCAGTTATGCTACGCAAAGCAGAGTATGAATACCAAATATAGTGTGTGAGTATAACGTATGAATGCCGTGAGCAACGCTGTGAGCAGTATATGGGTTGCAGTGTATCAAGTGCCGTGTTGATAGTATGACGCATCAGATCATGTATGAAACAGATTAGGCGGAGTTTGAAACTGCAGTTGAAAGAACTTACCAAGATATTGTAGATGGTCAATAGGTCGATGCACCGCTGCAACATCCCTACCGCGAAGGCTGTCAACTCCAGGGACTGGCGAGTGTACTCGACGAAAGCCTGCAAAAGTGTTGAAGTCATTAGTATTCTGTGGGATATCAAGTGAATTGAAATGACTATACAGAATGCAAGGTTTTAGTAATGCATACCGAGGTCGAGCCATAGACTCCGACAAGCTCATGATCAACCGGAGGAGGAGCGAAGGGAATCTGATAGGTCTCCCCACCCTGTCCTCGGCATGTGATTGTCGTAGGTAGCTCTGGCCATCTAGTTCTCTGTCCCCTCCGGGACCCACTCTTGCCTCGGGCCGGAGGTGCCCTCAGTGCCCCCGCTCCTGCTGCTGGCGCCGCTGGCCTCTCTCGCTCAACTCGATGAGCACCAGTCAAAGGCCGCATCATGTAAGCATGAATGTACTCAGCGTAGTCACCCTCGTCCCTGAAAGGCTCTGAGTCCCAGCCAATCGTATAGTCTATCACCTCCTTCAAGGTGTACCTCTCAGTGTGCCTCGTATGGGTAGGAGGAGATGCTGGAACCGGCTACTCAGGCACGCCTAAGGTCTGCCGCAGGAAGCGCTCCCCAAAATACCAAGCACGGCAAACCGGTCCCTCCAATAGAACCCTGAACCGGGCAGTCTCCCGAGCACCGGCATACCGCTCCCGAACTGCATCGGGCAACGGGGCCCAAGGCTGCCAGGTGATCTGCAAGTGAAACACAGTTTGTTATCTACTGATGTTGAAAGAACAATATAAGGCAAAGCTTAAATGAACTGTAATGTTTGACATACCTCGGCTGCGGTGATGGTGTCAAAGTAGCGACGGAAGAACATGAAGGACTCTCGTGGCCTCCGCTCGCATCTCACGTCGAAGCGATGAGAAAATGGAACACCGAGAGGGACCTCCTCATCTGGCACTGGGGCAAGCCTCGGGAAGTAAGCATATACCCACAACTACAAAGTATAGCTAAGAAAACATCAGTATGCTTATCAGATAAAGCAGAATGCAGAATAAAACAGATTATGTGTATACCGTGTGTGTAGTGTACAACCAGTGTGAAGCAGACTGCATGTGTGCAATGTATAGAGTACAGATAATGTAAAGCAGAAATGTAAAGCAGAAAAAGAAGGTGTACCTCCCAAGCTCGCCAGTAGCCTCCGAGCAACTGTCCGCTACAGCGAGAGGATGAGCTCATATACCCGTAAAGAGTGGCCAAGCCCGCGCCACCCCAGTTGTAGCGGCGGATCTGTGTCACATCCACAAGCGCGCTCAGCAGGTAGAGGGTGACGGTGTTCGCCTAGTCGGCGAAGAGCGTGGTCCCCAGCAAGAACATAATGAAGCCACGAGCGTACTACTCCTCCTCTTCCCGGGTAGTAGGCGCCTGGATCCGGAAGTGATCCTCGAACCACGAGTACCTCACAAATCCTACCCGAGCGAGAGGTGGCTGAGTGCCGAGCAAGTATAGCTGAGCGGTGTCCCACTCGTCCATGTCTGTATCAAAGGGGATCGGATCACCCCCCCACTCTGATGCCTGTGAGCATGGAGAAGTCAAAGGGAGTCATTGTCATCTCCCCGGTGGCAGAAAGGTGGAAGGAGTCAGTGGTATCCCACCACCTCTCCACCAGAGCAGCAAGAAGGGGCCTGCTCGCAGTGAGGCGCGAGAGTCCCATGCAGAAGGTCCCAAAACCAGCCTAGTCAACAATGCGACGAACCGCGTCGGGTAGCTCCATGTACCAACCTCGGGCGGCAGTATTCCCATACCCCTGGAAGGCATGGGAATCTCCCTGTGATCAAAACAAACAGTTGCGAAGCAGTGTTACAAATACAGTGTTGAATGCGCTCAGAATTGATGAAAATGCAGTGTGTGTGCATGTGTTAGAGTCCACACAGATAATGGGTGCGGGTGTGCTCGCAGTGAACTACAGCATATGATGTATCAGTATGTTTGAATGGTTCAGTTGTTTGAATGGTTCAGTTGAGAATACAGCGTGTGTACACGTGTTCAGATTCAAACAGATGTTGGGTGCGGGTGTGCACGCAGTGAACTACAGCATATGATGTATCAGTATGTTTGAATGGTTCAATTAAAAATGCAGTGTGTGCACATGTTCAGATTCAAACAGATATTGGGTGCGGGCGTACTCGCAGTGAACTACAACATATAATGTATCAGTGTGTTTGAATTGTTCAGTTGAGAATGCAGCGTGCGTACACACGTGTTCAGAATCAAACAGATATCGGGTGCGGGCGTACTCGCAGTGAACTACAGCATATGATGTATCAGTATGTTTGTATTGTTCAGTTGAAAATGCAGCGTGTGTACACGTGTTCAGATTCAAACAGATATCGGGTGTGAGTGTGCTCACAGTGAACTACAGCATGCGATGTATTAGTGTGTCTGAGTTAAGTAGTTAAAGAACAAAATCGACTATCGTAGTTATGCGTTCTACATTGCAAAAAATGAAACAGGGGAAGAGTGTACCTCAGAAGCGCCGTAAGACAGATGTGACTCTGGCTCGTGCAACAAAAGCTCCAGTGGTGCGCCCCGCGCATAGCTCCTAAACTGGCGGATGCCGTCGGGGGGCAACACATGTATCGCCGGCCTGTAAGTCGCTGGATCGAACGGCCGGATGTGAGGAGGTAGGAGCTCGACCTCGGGGTGCACATCCATCTCCGGGGGAGTCCCACCGTGTGGCATGTCGTCCGCCATCTCAGAAAGAGTGCAAAAATGGTCGAGAATGTGGAAAATAGGCGAGAATGCCAAAAGTCAACCCAAAAGTCAGCCCCGAGAGGGTGAAAAATGGGAGGAAAGGTCGAGGTGTGGAAAAGGCACGAAGATTGAGGTATGACTCGGGGAAAACAAACCCCAAATGGTGGAAACCAAGAAAAGGGCACCGAAACCAAGATTTGTTCGGTTCAAAGCATGCGAAACGATGAGGGTTTCGCGAATCAAACGACGGAAAAGCGCCGAAAATAAGAGAAAAATGAGGATCGAAGGTTGGAAAATCACCTAGAGAGAGAGGGGAGGGTTTTTCGAGCTTAGCGGAAGTGAAAATATAGGGTTTGAGGCCCTATATTTAAAGACCCATGGCTAAATATCAAAACTGCCCCGACATTGCCATTTTTGGCCGGTCGGCCAAATTGTTAGTCGATCGGCTAAATAGTTGGCCGATGAGCTCCTTTTCTGGCCGATGGATGGCCAGTGGCCTCCCCTTGTGGTCGGTGAACCTCCTACACCCTTGGTTGGGCCAATTATGTGGTTTGGGACCTCCATCTCTCAAGGCAGTGCAAGGAAGTGCACTTTTGAAGTTTAGCCGGCTTCCGTATTGACCTCAAACCATGTCTTCTGTATGCGATGCTCGGTACGTGCAAGGTGTATCCTTTTCGTATCCTTTGGTATCTTGCGAGACTCAATAACCGTTTTAAATGAGTTACATTATGTGTTTTATCTTGTTTATGATAAACATACATAGGTTGCATCGTTATGCACGTCTACACGTGTTGTAGCGCACACAACTTGCATTGTTATGCACTGTTCACTTGCATCGTTATGCATGTCTATACGCGTTGTGGCGCACGCCACGCTTGCATTGTCATGCACCTCCTTTGGGTCGCATTGTCTTGCACCCCCTCATCCATGTTATTCCACGTGTTTCATTCGCATCATCATGCATCTTCCATTTACATTGTCCTGCATTCCAATAATTTGCATTGTCATGCATTTCAGTCCATGCATTGTCAAGCGTGTCTCATTTGCATTGTCGCGTATTCCAATAATTTGCATTGTCATGCATTTCAATAATTAGGCATTGTCATGCATTTCAGTCCATGCATTGTCATGCGTGTCTCATTTGCATTGTCGTGCATTCCAATAATTTGCATTGTCATGCATTTTAGTTCATGCATTGTCATGCATTTCAGTCCATGCATCGTCATGCGTGTCTCATTTTCATTGTCGTGCATTCCAATAATTTGCATTGTCATGCATTTTAATAATTAGGCATTGTCATGCATTTCAGTCCATGCATTATCATACGTGTCTCATTTGCATTGTCGTGCATTCTAATAATTTGCATTGTCATGCATTTCAATAATTAGGCATTGTCATGTATTTCAGTCCATGCATCGTCATGCGTGTCTCATTTGCATTGTCATGCATTCCTGTAACATGCATTGTCATGCATCTTTCATGTGCATTGTCATGCATTTCAACTACGTGCGTTGTCACGCATCGTTCATTTGCATTGTCATGCATTTCAACAACATGCATTATCATGCATCTTTCATTTGCATTGTCATGCATTTTAACAACGTACGTTGTCACGCATTTCAGTTCATTTGCATTGTCATGCATTTCAATCTCTCACATTGTTGCATATTTCATTCGCATTGTCTTGCACCCCTCTAACTTGCATTGTTTTGCACACTCCTTTTCTGAAACACCGGGATATGTCTCTACGTTTCCCTTTCTTTGGTTAAGAGCATTTGGAACACGTTCCAATGCTTAACCCTTTCTCCACTTGCGTGCCGCATGTGGACGTAACTACTAACCTTTCTCCACTCGCGTGCCGCATGTGGACGTAACTAACCCTTTCTCCACTCGTGTGCCGTGTGTGGACACTACTAACCTTTCTTCACTCGCGTGCCGCATGTGGACGTAACTAACCTTTCTCCACTCGCGTGCCGCGTGTGGACGTAACTAACCCTTTCTCCACTCGTGTGCCGCGTTTGGACGTACCCGCACTGTTATGTGCATCGCGCTTTCTTGCGCAACCTTTCTCCACTCGCGTGCCGCGTTTCGACGTATTCGCACTGTTATGTGCATCATGTTTTATTGCTCTCTTTTCTCTCACGCGTGTGCCACGTCGAGAGATTCTCTCCTTCCTCTCATACGTGTGCCACGCTGAGCAATGCTTCCTTTCCTCTCATGCGTGTGCCACGCTGAGAGATACTCCTTTGCCTCTCTTACATATGATGCATTGAGAGATGTTGTGTTTGAGACTCCGGGTGTCCTCTGTAGTCGCCTTTAATCTTCTCCGCGCAAGGCGCAGTGAGAATTGCATAATTTTCCTACACCCTTTTTGTTGGAATGTGTAGGACTGTTATCTCTTATTTGCTTGCGTAAATGTTGCCTTTATTTCGCATAATTGCTTCATTACAACTTTCTCTGCATGATCATAAGTTACGCTCAGCATCTTGCATGTCACTTGCATCTTGCCCCTGCCTTCGAGCACATATCTTGCTATCTTGCATGCTTGTCTAAGTCTTCGGCCTTGTCAAAAATGGGTCGTCTCTGGGCTTTGACATTCACTCCCGTCACTCTGTGACTTTCAAGTTCTGTCAAAGAGTGGCAACTATAGACACCCCATATTTGACTGTCCTCAAGACTTGGATGTCATCGTTTGAACACTCGATGATCATCCATGCTCGTGTTTGTTTTGAGTTCTCGGAGGTCTCGGCTATGCGCCTTGCCTCAAGATCTCTCAACTTGCCTATTTTGTGCTTGGTCACGGACCAAACACTTGTGTTTTTGCTTCTAAGGGAAGAGGGTGCTAATTTGCCATCCCCTCAACCCACCGGCCAAGGCATGATGCCATCGGCCCCTTTTTCTTGCCATTGGCCAAGAGTGTTGGCCGATCGGCACTATATTTGGTCGGCCGGCACTTGTGTTGGTCGATCGGCCATTTTTGGTGGCTGAACCCTGTTCATCTGCTTTATGCAGATATTTTATGCCAGCTGGTGCAGCTGGCATCCACAATTAACCCCCTCCATACACGTGTATGGAGGGATTTGCTCTTTGTTTGGCTTCTCTTGGAAGGCTTAGAATTTGAGCCTCTATAAAGAGGGAGCCTGTCCTCCCTGCTTCAAGGTTCAGAAAAATTGCCTTAGAAAAGATAGATATAACCTTGTATCTATCTTGCCTTGTTTCTCCATTTTTGTGCTTCAAAAGTATAGGATTGTCTTAGTTTAGCACACAAACACCTAGCAATACACCTTCTCTTTGTTACTAAGGTACTAAGGAGTTGGTTTTGGTGTTCTTAGGTGGGTTTGAACTCAGAAAACCTGCTGGAGCTTTGTTCTTGAAGAGGTTCTACAAGGGTGAGTTCCTTACTTTAGATCCCCCATTCTTGCTTAAGCTTTTAGCCTCTCTTGCTTATCGTTTTGAGCTTAGTTTATAACTGATAAAAGTTCTGATTTTTCTTGCTTTAGAACTTTGTTTAAGGTCTCTTTGAGGTTTGGGGTTGTTTCCCCCCTCTTAGGCCTTGTTAGGCGTTGTTTTTGGCCATCCATCTTGGCCTTTGTTATTAGCTTTGCATGACCTCTCTACCACTGAAATCCAGAGGATTTTCAGTGGTGGAGAGGTGGTTTTGGTGTCCCAAATAGGAGAGGGTCACCCCCTCTCGTTGTTGTCTTCAATGCTTACATAAATGGCTTATGTTTGTAGCATGTATGCCTAGCTTGTTTTGGCTCCATTTCAATATATATTAGGCTTTGTTTTGCCATGATGTAGCACCGTTTTGACTTGGTTTAGACATACCATGCATGCTTTGTATACTTGTCTTGTAATCCCATGATTTGCCTTAACATGTACCATTGCTGTAACATGCCATTTTAGCATAATTTTGGCTTAACTTCATGAAGCTTATACTCTTCTTTTACCATGCTAGAGCTCTGATTTGAGTTGTTTCAACCATTTATGCCATGCTTTGTATAGCTACCATGCATTTTAGCTTGTTAGCTTTGAGTATTCAAGTCATTAGCATGCTCCATTTGGATCATTTCAGTGGTTTGGCATCACTTGTAATGTTATTTCAGTCCATGTAATGTGCTCATATACTTGCATTTGTCATTTCTTTAATGTTTTAAAGAGTTGTTGTTTTATGCCTCATGAATGGACCATTGTGTATGCCTCCATGTTTAGGCTTCTAGATTGCCATGTCAAAGTGTTTTTGGTCTTGTTCTAGCATGCCATAACTCTGATTTTGTTTGTTTAAGTCATGCCATGTTTGGTTGTAGTAGGTGTAGTGTAGCATCCCTTTGTTGGCCTTGCATGCCTCATGTTTTGTGCTCACCTTTCTAACATGTTTTGGCCACATTCCATGCATGTTCTAGCTTTGTTTTGGTCTACGTTGGGACTGTTTTGGCTCACCTTGGCCCTTTGGGGCTTGGTTAATATGGCCGTGGTACAAGCTCCTTGGCTAGCTTTGAGCTTTAAGTCCATTAGCATGCTATGCTTATCCTACGTGCATGATTTGGCATCACTCTTGACATGATTTCAGAGCTTATTGCATGGTCATATTCTCGTGTTTATCCCATCTTGCTCATGTTTGAAGATTGTGCATTGTGGTCTAACTTATGGACCAATGTATGTGCGTGCATGCCTCCCCTTTTGGTCCCTTGATTTGGGTGTTTTGGCCACTGATTAGGGCATGGCTGAGGTCCCCCCCCCCCCCCCCTCTCCCCCTCCCTTTTCGGTTTAAGTCCGTTAAGCATGTTTGCTTTCATGATATTTGCATGCTTTGCATTTACATGGTCCATTACCATTGCATACTTGCTCCAAGATGTATTATTGCATGCTTCCTCCATTGTATTGGTGATTGCATGTTTGGGCTATTTGCATGATTTTTGACATGCTCATGTTACATTGACTTAGCTTGTATGCTTAGGTTGATTGCATTGGGTTGCATTGCTCATGTTGCATTACATTAGTTGCATTGCTTTGCATTATATCTGGCACACATACATTGCATTATGTTTGGTTTGGGGTGTCAAACCAAACACGAGGAACGAGGGACATTCGTACTTGAAGTGACGAGACGTGCCTCAATCCTCGATCCCCGACACTCTTGATCCAACATGATAGAGTGTGTGGCATTCATTTGCTTTGTTGCATTCATTCTATATTAATTGGCACACTTGGCACCTTTGGCCATCATGCATCGAAACGCGTGATTGGTGGCCCAAGGGTCGAGAGCCATACTCCCTTGAGTTCATAGCATGATAGGGAGGGTGGTCGTGCACACATTGTCTTGTAAATTCCTTGCCATGCACTGTCTATCCTCTGCTGCAGCAAAAACAAAATTCTGTAGGAAGGGATTGCCAGTCGGCCACATTCAGTGCCGGCCGGCTAACAATATCTGGCCGAGATCCCTGCTTCTAGTCGATGACCATTTTCCCATGGCCGGTGGCCTTATATCTTGGTCGGTGGACTCTCAAAATGTCTCCAAGGTGGTTCAGAAGTGTTATAGAAGCTGGAACAGTTTTCAGAGGTGCAAAGCAGTGCAAACAGAGGCAACATGTGGCATGGCAACGGGTTTCCGAGCGAGGTGATCGAGCATGCATCATTCAATCATTCCGAGGCGGAGCTACGGCGGTCTCTTTAGTTTCATACTTAGACTGTTTTGTAATTAATTTGTTAATTAATTAAGGGTTTTGTAATATTTAATTAGCTAGGGTAGTTGATTAATTATTCGGTTTGTATTATTTATTCAGACCCTCCGTCAAGAGAGAGAATTTTGTAATAAGTGTGCGTGCATGTGAGAATGTCTTCCAACCCCACGTCTTTCTCCCCTTTACTTACCTGCTTTCAATGGTTAGTTTTGGGTCATGTTTCAATTAGCATTCCTATGCTATGCATGTTTGCATTCACTCATCTGTATTGCATGCACCGGGCTCGGCGCATCATACTAACTGCATTGGATTTTGATTCCTACTTGAATACATGATTATCAGGTTGCATTTCATATGCCATCTTAGACTAGCCGAGCCTATTTCTAGTTGCATTTTGCATGTGTTGCATTAGCCATCTAAACATAGCTAGGATCATGCATTGATTTCTGACTAGTTATTGTTTTGGCTCGGAGTACACTGTGAGTGTTTACACTTTAGCATCTTGTATGTATATGAGTGTTAACATGACAGCATGCTTGCCATAAGACTAAGTGCTTATGTGATATAACTGCCTGAATGCCTATGGGTGAAGGTTGGATTGCTTGAATTGGAATAATTCATCGAAATCCGTGTTTTAGCCTACTCGCGAGTAGCAAAATTCAAAACTATTTCCAAACAAACGGATATGCGATGCTTTGTTCCAAATTAGGCGATCTAGTCTATACTTGTTTGCTGTGCGCATCATGTAATAAAGATTAGCTAACAACCAGAATAAGAACGCATTTGTTTTCAAAAACTCGATATCATGCTTAGTACAGGCCGATCTTTGATCGGGCGAGCGAGGGTGCTCATATATGACCTTCCTCAATCGTACCCAAGTTCCCGAGCCGAGGCAACTTTGGTGATGACGGACACGTGGCCTTAGGCACGAGTCTGGGTTTCCTAAATTCGATTCATTGCTACTAGGGAAACTTTACAAATACATCTTCTTTTGAAGCTTGTTGGATCAATTTCATCAATTCAAGTTCTAGAATAGTAAAATACCTATGCATCCGACACCTACAATATGTTAGTATAATTTATTAATAATTTCCATATGTATATATATAAATTTGATAAAGCGTAAAATTCATCAATTTGTAAGTATTGCACCTCTCTCAAGCTCGTACTCCTAGCCACACCTTATGACTCTAAGAATAAAACGTGTGTCGTCAAGTTCTCGATCGTTGTAGTGAACCTAGACTCAACATCTTGTGTCACACATCATGTGATCTCTTCAATAAATAAAGGGGCTATTGATGATTGGGATACTGCCTCGCGCATACACTACACTCCAAGGCACTCCATTCCCAGAGGTCTTGCAATACCCATGTCCATCATTCCCAATGATTTTATGCTAAATCCCATCGCAATACTCAATCGTATGTTGCTTCTTAGGAACTTTCCAAAGATGCGCATCGTATTCCTCTTACATTTTGAATACACAAGGACAATGTTTGGTAAAAAGTAAAACATATGTAAAAACTTTTAAACCATAAACATATCACAATTGCCACCACATCGGGATCATTAAGGTTGTGTGCCCTCTTCCAGAGACTCATCTTATCTATCTGCTCCCTTTTATGCATCATCTACAATTTTTTTCAAGTTAGGAGCTCAAGTCTTCACAACATAATAAATCACAAGTGCAACACTAGGTGTAGCCACAGCTGCAGCCACAATTGTCACATGAAGTGCAACATCCCACGTAATGCAAACCAATAAATAAATAAATAAAAAACCTTCACACATCAAGAAGAGAACAAATGATTCTCGATATTTCTGTACATTCCCAAAATGGGTGCTAACTCTACCTAAAACTGTCAAACCAAAGAGCAATCTTTCTACATACCCATGTGTTAATAAACTATGAAAACATAATTAGTTGTCACAGGAATTGGAAATGCACTCATAATAATAACAAACTCAAAAGCATAATCCTGTAATCATACTTAACATTTCAAGGCAAAATAATCATTGCATAAAAAACAAAAAACAGAACAAATAAACAACATCGAAGTCAATTAATCGCCCAAAAAAAAAAGAGAAAATTATTTTGTTTGGAAATACATAATTTCATTTCATATACCTCTGTAACAATAACAGCAGCAGCAACAATAGAAGGTTTCACATTATTATTATATTTTTTGCTATGGATTCTATATTTTAATTATATGTTTTTGGTATTCATATTTTAAAACTACTTTAAAGAAACCACCTATACTAGGACATAGGCAGGAAATGGTAGGAAAGCTTGCCACGGTGTAGCTCTTTTTGTCCCACCACTGTAAATAATTGCTGCACTGTTGATTAAATGTTATCTCCAAGAGCATGAGTTTGATAAAGGATTGGAAAATGTTCCAACTTCTTTCAATCAAGCCAAACAAAGTGCTCACTTCTTAAAATGGATAGATGCCATAGATGATGAGTTAAAGCATAAAACAAACAATGACATTTGAATGAGATATAACAACACATTCATTCTGCTTAATCATAAAGGCATGTCCTCAACACATTCAAATAATAGATTACCCAAAAAACAAAAGACAGATAAGCAAAAATATAATCAAACAAAGTGAAAGCCATAAATGGAGGAGGAATTTTAATGAAATATAGCCCCAATTTCCTTAAACCAGAAGTAACATTTCCAAGGAAAAAACTCCACAGATTCAGTTTTTTCGAGCTCTTCAAAGTCTTTGTTTTTTTTTTTTTTTTTTTTTTCTTTTCAATCACTACCCACCACAATCACTCTATTAGATAACTAGTTTGACAAAACAGAATTAGCATAAACAAAACAACCCAATTCCCCCAAAGCAAAAGTCAAACTTCAGATTTTATTAGCTAGCATCCAAAATTCTAGCAACAATTTCAAGCAACCAAACATTTCAAAACCAAGCCAATTCAAACAATTACTCTTCCATATAGCCCTAGATTTTACTAACTTTCTTTAATCATCACTGTTCCTAGTTCATGAAACTACCTAACATAGCTGTGTACAAGCAATTGAATCAACAATTAGAGATTGTTCCAAGAGGTTCAAACACCTCTATTGTTTTCAAGAATGAATTAAATTCAATAGAATATTGAAATTCAACAGAATAATGAAGAGGAGAGAACTAAAACCTCCCCAAAACCTCCACATACAGAATATTGAAATCATTAAACACAGCTAATAGATATAATAGAGAGAGAAAGTTGGATTCATTCATAGAAATTAGGTTTACCGATTATGAATCAATCAAAATCTTCAAATCTTCATCATCAATCGATCAACATCTTCACATCTTCATCAACAATTGATCAAAATCTTCAAATGAATAATAAAATTGAGATGTAAAGTCCAAAGAGAGAGTCAAGCAAGAGAGAGTGCAGAGTGAAGAGTGAGACTTGAGAGAGAGAGAGAGAGAGAGAGAGAGAGAGAGAGTATAATTGTGAAGCCCCCGAAATATGTATTCACTTTAAAAACCCTAATGTTGATTTATTTTCTTAAAGCCTCTCGGTTACTTGAATAAATTCGAATCTTGTCGGTTAGCATTACCTTTTCTTTTTTCTTTTTTTTTTTTTATCAAAACAGGAATTACACTAGCCGAATTTGGTTCCCTAACCTAATTTAATTCTACATAAATTACATGTATTTAACACCAAGCCCTTACTTCTTTATTAAATTCAAAATAGACCACAAAAACTACCACATGTACCCTAATATTATTAGTACCATCAATCTTGTAAGATATACATATATATACACCTTGAAGAGTGTGCTCTAGGACCAAAACAAATAAAATAATAACCCATCACACTCCTAGGGAAGAGAAAGGAGCCAATTTTCAAGACTATGATTAAGATATTCTAGGAAATCCAAACCTAGTGACCTAGACCTAGACCTAGGTTGCAAATATCAAAACTAGTTACCTTTCAACTAGAGATCAACTAATTGATGCCAAAACCTAGGATTTAACACCTTAGTTACTCCTATCCCATTTGACACCAACCAAAATCCTAGCTTTCCCATCCATTTTCAACTAAAGGGCTTTTATGTCCTTTTACCCCAAATTGCCTATATATACCACACCCTCCCTAGCTTGCAAACATACACACAACACACTCACTCACACACACATTTTGGTTAGAGAGAGGAGGAGAGCAAGGAAGAGAAGTCTAGAGGAGGAGAGGGAAGAAGAAGAGAGTTTCTTGTGCAAAGCTAGAAGGTAAGCCACCAACACTACCTTCTCTTCATTTTCTTTTCTAATGCATGTTCTTTTTAAAGATTTTAAGTTATGTTTCAGATCTGTTATTATCATGTTCTTATGTTAAAAATACCAAGATTTGAGTATTGTTTCCATCTCTCTTGTGTTTTACCCATTTTGGCACAAACCATCTTCTTTTTATACAAATCTCTCAACTTTTCAAGGGCACTCTTTCAAACAAATTTTCTGAGTTAAACATGTGATAGTTAGCATATTTTCTTCACAAAAGAAATGAAACTTTCCCATGGTGGAACCCCCTTTTCATAAATCTTCTTAATTTGGGCATTCTACCTTAGAACCTGTTTTTTTCAGCCAACTTTCGAAAATTCCAGAAAAATGTACAAAAATATTCTGAATCTCCATTTTATGTCAAAACTTTCCTTTAGAAGTTAGCTTTCAACTAAAATTAGTTTCATCGAAAAACATTGAGCGTTTTTGCAAGAAAATCAAGTTTTCGTAACAGTCGACAGATTTGGGCAGATTCCAGGCAGATTCTGGACGGACCTTGGACAGCACTGAAATATTTTCTAAATAACTTAAAATCTGGAAGAGCAACCCCAATTCCGAAAAATGCTCTAGAAACTAGATTGAATCCTCTACAAATCATAGGAAGGCCAAGCCCGATAAAGGATCTAAAATAGCTCTTTCATTTTAATCTTTATGCGATGCTAAATCTGGAAATTTTGTTAGGTATGGATGTTTTGTACCTTTGAGTTCATGAGATTGTTGTAGCTTATAATCATGTCTTGACCTGATAATATATGTGTTGTGGTTATGTTATTTACCTTTCTCATCTTAAGAATGCATGCTTATATGGATATTAATGTTTTATATGTTGAACTAACCTTGTTTTAAAACACTTAATCCAACGGGAAACCTAATTGGGTGGGTATTGCGTTTTTCGAACATTTGAGTAATGAAAAGATGAGAATATGTGGTATATGGTATGTTGGGATGCGTTTCCTATTTAAAAGTTAAAGTCTTGCGCAAGTGGTTTTCGGAACCCTTGAACGGAGCGGTTGTATTCGGACCCTAGGTGGTTTGGTGTGAGGAGGGATTCGGGCAAAGCCCTATTTTACCGTCTCTTTTGAGGCCCTGCGGTTGGCGCTACGTGGTATATAACCGTTGGTAGGCATCCGAGGTTAGTTCTGCAACAAAGCAGCAAAAGAGGGGGCATACCGAATAATCCGCGTCCGATTCTTGTGGCTGGGAGGACGAAATCTCTTTGGGAGATTTCTAGATTACCGACATCTAACTTAACCATTTATTTATTTATTTATTTATTTATTGGAGTATCATGCTTTACTACTTGATGTTATATTTTGTGATTGTGTATTGGACTGGGAAAAAGGAGTGGGGTGTGTGCGTGTGTTTACTGGGCATTCAAAGCTCACGGAGTGTCATGCCAGGTGATGAAGAGGAACTCATAGCGGGAGATGTCGAACCTGAAACATTTGAAGACTTTTGGCTATCCTAGAATATTAGAAGTTTCTTTTGATATTTTTGTAAGACTCATGTGAAGTTTAAAACTTTTTTTTTGGGATGTAATGTAATGGAACAATCTTTTTAATCAAGTATATTGTGGTTATTATGTAATTATATTCTATATATGAACCTTAGCGTTGCTTATGAGACCTTGTGTCAATGCCTTGTAAGATCTGTCAAAAAAGTAGTGCGCTGCCTAAGAAAGCCGGACTTAGAAGGAAGGCTATTTGACTCCTCCAGCGATCTGGGATCTTACTTGATTATTGACCATAGGATTCACTAGTGACTTCCCCTTGACTGCAACCTATAGTGTAGAATCGGGGTGTCACAATAATGATTCCGATTTTTGACCCGACCTTTGTTATATTCTAGACCCTGGTTTTGTCGTTTAATATTGTTATCCATGTCTTGTTTTTCCCTCATTTGTCTTTGAGTTGGAGTTTTGGAGTGTCTTGGGCATGTTTGAAACAGGTTGGTGGCTAGTTATTCAAATGGTTGTTGTCCAGAAATTTGCCGCTTCGCTCGAGCGAGATTTGTGAGTTTCTAGCATTTTTGCAGACCTGCAAAAATTCTGGGGGGGTAATGTTGAGATATTGAATATGTGTGATTGAATGTCATTGAATATGACGGTGTCTTTAAATACATTGTATATGTATAATGTTTGAGAGGAGAAAGGGGATGTACTCCACGTTTTGGAAGGAACTAGGGGATGGACTCCATTGGAAATTAAGTTAGCCAGAGTGTCCAGGGTGAAAGTCCCAAAATCTTATATATACATGGGTGTCGATCCCACGGACGAAATTTTCGTAAAATGGCAAGATTTAAGTGTTTATATGATTGTTATGATGATTGAAAACCATTGAGTTGTAATCTCAATTGGGTTATTCGGAGAATCATAAACTTGGCCTACGAGTTGAAGTGAAATGAACAAATTCGAAATGAATAAATGGGAATGGATCTAGATGTGAATGTCGGTATTGTGTGGTCATGTGAAGAAGATGTGTTTTGGTTATAAATATTGAATACATATATATACCTGACACTTATATCTTAGTTAAACCTCATATATTGTGATAGACTATTTCTACTGGGCTTTGGTTCACCCTATTTGGGAAACCATTTTCAAGTACTGGTGACATGCCTCCTCCAAGGACGTAGCTTAAGAGGACTTTGGAGCTGGAGGCTCTATTTTGTTGTTTTGTGTTTAAATGTTTATTCAAGCCAATGGCTTTATATATATAGAGCTTATGACTCTCTTTTGTTGTACCCAAGAAATGTCTTGGAAAAATGTAAGCCTATAGGGCATTTATTTTGTTATTATTAACCAATGTTACATGCTGTAGATTCAGGATAAACATTTATGAATGTATAATGCATGTAAGATTTTTTGTAATACAACTCTGATGAATGAAAATATACTAATTCTATTATGCTCACTTCTCTTATGAGTTGGATTATTTGTATTATCTTGGGGGCGTTATAACTTGGTATCAGAGCGTACCGGGTTTGAATACTTTGGATACGTGGGAAGTGGTTACTACCACAATGGGTTTGTCTCGCTTGCTAGAGACTTAAGTGTGTCTAATATGTGCTTATATGATAACATGTTTCTATGATTATGTGGGTATGGAAGCGAATTTCTAGGATGTTGATTGAGTCCACGGGTTCCTAGAAGTCCTGTTAGAAGAGCACTTGATCATTACTGCTTTTAATTGAAACTCTGGTAACGCTGCGGGACGATCATTATCCGAAAAGGAAATTCGTATGTGTTTATGTGAATACGTGCTTATGTGAAGTGAATTACTGTTGTCCATCATATTAGGACGCGAGTGAGTTAGCTTCGATACATTTGTAAATGTGCTAATCTCTTTCGCTACCATTTTTAGGATGTCTAGACGTGGACGTGGACGTGGTGGTGGTAGGCGTGGCAGGCCTAGATGGCAGGAGGTGCCAATACTAGATGATATTCTGGCACAGGAAGAGGGTGTTGGTCAAGCCAACATGGCTGAACTAGTTGGTCAGCAAGCCATGGGCGCCTTAGCCCTCGAAATGGCCGGAGCTTTGAGGGAATCCATGGACATTCTCAGGGCTGAGAATCAAGTCCAGGCCCAAGTAGCTGAAGCAGGGCAGTCTTTTCTGAAGAGAGAGTTCTTTCGATCGAATCCAGATGAGTTTTTAAGTGATCCCAATGAGCCACTAAAGGCTAATGAGTGGCTAGAGCAGATGGTGAAGACGTTTAAGATGCTCAGCATCGAAGATGGGGGTTTGAGAGTAACCTTGGCGTCCTTCCAGCTGAAGGGAGACGCGGCTCAGTGGTGGAAGCATGCGCGGGGGAGCATTGGTGGGACTTGGGAGGCTTTTGTTGACGCCTTCCAGGACAAGTACTTACCTGCTACAGTAAAGGAGAAGTTGAGGGATCAATTCTCCAAGTTGGTGCAACTGAACACACCGGTGGCCGAGTTTTAGGCCACATTCACCAGTTTGTCGAGGTTTCCACCGGAGTTAGTGGCGACCGAGGAACGCCATTGTCTAGAGTTCGAAAAGCGGTTGAGAACCGGACTCATGTTTAGAGTGGCCAGATCCATGATTAGGGATTATGGGCGCCTTGTGGAGGCTGTAGCCCATCTCGAGACTATCATGCATGTAGAGGAGGAGAGAATGAGGAGCTCTAGGAGGAGTCAGGATAATTAGGGAGACAGTAAGAGGTAGAGAGGTTCTAATCCCCAGCAGTCCCAGGGAGCTCAGTCTAGGTCCACTTTTCCAGTACCAAGTTCAGGTTCTAAGAGAGGTGGTCAGGGTGATGTGACTTGTTTCAAATGTGGTCAGTTGGGCCACAAGTCTCCAGCTTGCCTGCAGAAAGAAGGAGGGCAGCGAGCGGCATCATCTTTAGATCGTTCTTAGGGCCAAGGTCAGGGGAGAGGCCAGCCGCTCACTTGTTATCAGTGTGGGTAGGCAGGGCATTTGAAGAGGTTTTGCCCACAGTTACTGGTGCGTCTGGCTTGAGGCAGACACAGAGTCACCAGCCTGCACAGTCAGCACAGGCCTCGAGGGCCAATTAGAGAGCCTCTTCAGGTCAGTCAGTGCAGCAGTCCTACGCTCCGAGGGGTGAGCAGGTTGAGCAGAGACCTACAGGGCATGTGTATGCTGTTACAGCGCCAAATCTTGTGCCTGCTCCATCAATAGTGAGAGGTACCTTTTTGTTTTGCAATTCGATTGCTAATGTGTTGATTGATACGGGTGCATCCCATTCTTTTATTTCATCTATATTTGCATCAATTCTGGGGTTGGAGTTGGCACAGTTAGCACCTCATATTTGTGTAGAATCACCTATTGGTAGTGAGGTTATTTTGAAACACGGATGTCGGGGTTGTGATATCGAGGTTGCAGGTCGTCGATTACCATTTGCATTTGTTTTGCTTGACATGTCTAGTTTTGATGTTATTTTGGGTATAGACTGGTTATCGTCATACCGGGGCTCTTGTAGATTGCTACTGTCAAAGGGTTACTATATGTACCTTAAGCGGTGATTGCTTTTATTTCTTAGGGGACCGGGTGGATAGAGTCTTATCACCGGTATATGATCCGCATGGACGGAATGAACTTAGTTGTCTTCTTGCTAACCTTTTGAATAGTGAGTGTGATGAAGTTCAGGTTGAGTTCCCAAGGGTGGTTTGTGAATACCCAGATGTCTTTCCTAACGATCTTACTAGTTTGCCACCTCATCGAGAGATCAAGTTTTCTATTGATTTAGTGCCTGGCACGGCACCGATTTCTATGGCACCATATCGGTTTGCACCAGCTAAGTTAAATGAGTTGAAGATTCAACTCCAGGAATTGTTAGATAAGGGTTTTATACACCCTAGTACTTCACCTTGGGGTGCACCGGCTCTCTTTTCTAAAAAGAAAGATGGAGCGTTGCGACTTTGTATTGATTACCGAAAGTTGAACTGGGTTACGGTTAAGAACAAGTATCCAATGCCTCGTATAGATGATCTGTTTGATCAGTTGAAAGGGTCTTGTTATTTCTCTAAGATAGACCTCAGATCGGGTTATCATTAGTTGAGGGTAAGAGAGGAGGATATCCCGAAGACGGCATTCCATATGCGGTATGGCCATTATGAGTTTCAAGTGATGCCTTTTGGGCTAACCAATGCCCCGGCTGTGTTTATGGATTTGATGAACCGAATCTTCCAAGAGTTCTTAGACTGTTTTGTGGTCGTCTTTGTGGATGACATTTTGATTTACTCACCCTTTGAGGAGGAGCACGAGGAACACTTGCGAGTGGTGCTTGAGTTGCTTAGGGCCCATAAGCTATATACTAAGTTTGGGAAGTGTGAATTCTGGCTGAAAGAGGTCAAGTTCTTAGGGCATGTGGTATCCAGGGAAGGGGTGACTGTAGATTCATCCAAGATAGAGGCAGTGCAAGATTGGGCACAGCCTAAGAATGCTTTCGAGATTTGTAGTTTCTTGGGGTTGGCTGGGTATTACCGTCGGTTTGTGAAGGATTTCTCTAAACTAGCCTCACCTTTGACTAGGTTGACGAGGAAATGAATCAAATTTGTGTGGAGTGAGACTTGTGAAAAGTCGTTCCAAGAGCTTAAGGTTAGACTTACCACCGCTCTAGTTTCGATTATTCCAGAGAAGGGTTTGGGCTATTCAGTGTATTGTAATGCCTCACAGGAAGGTTTGGGTTGTGTTTTAATGCAAGAGGGGAAGGTAATGGCCTATGGCTCACGGTAGTTGAAAACACACGAGAGAAACTACCCTATTGACGACTTAGAGTTAGCAGCGGTGATGTTTGCCTTGAAGATTTGGAGGCACTATCTGTATGGTGAGAGATTTGAGATGTTCTCTGATCACAAGAGTCTGAAATACCTATTTACATAGAAGAACTTGAACTTAAGGCAGAGAAGGTGGATGGAGTTCATTAAGGATTATGATTTTGAGTTACATTATCATCCGAGGAAGGCTAATGTTGTAGCTGATGCCTTGAGTAGGAAATCAATTAGTAGTATAGCTTGTATCGCCATCTGAGAATAGGAAATGTTGGGTACTCTTGGAGAGTTTGACTTACATCTGGGTGAGTCTATTGAGTCTGCAACCTTATTTTCAGTAGTTGCACAACCTACACTTGTGAATCTAGTGTTAGAAGTAAAGAAAAGTGACCTTGAGATAGAATCCCTCCGCGAGAAAATCTCTAGTGGGAAGGTAGAGAAGGGCCTGACTGTGTATCCCGACCAACGTGTGAGATACCGTGACCGCTTATTCATGCCGGAGTCTTGCTGAGAGGAAGTACTCCGAGAGTTTCACCATTCACACCTTGTGGTGCATTCGAGAGGCACAAGGATGTATCATGATCTGAGTCGCCAGTTTTGGTGGAGAGGTATGAAAAAGGATGTAGCTGTGTTTGTGTCGAAGTGCCTTACTTGTCAGCAAGTGAAAGCCGAGCACCAGAGGCCAGAGGGTTTGTTGCAACCCTTGCCTATAGCTGAGTGGAAATGGGAGCATATTACTATGGATTTTGTTGTGGGTCTTCCTAGGACTTGTAGACTCGACTTTCTTCGCGTGGCCCCCTTTCGGAGAGGCGCGAATTGGTCTTACTACAGTTCGGACTCCTGTCACGGTTCTGAATCTAATCTCACAAAGTGCAACGTGAGACTAATAAACACCAAAGAGTCCAATACGACAATTCATTTTGGAAAATCAGATTTTTAATCAAATAATGCCAAAACTGGACTATTTTGCCAGATTACAGAGTCACCACCTAAATATTTTATTTTAGGAAATTTAGGAAACCCTTACTAGTGCCAAAGGCCACGTGTCCGTCATCACCAAAGTTACCTTGGCTCGGGAACTTGGGTGCGAAAGGGAAAGGTCCTGAAATGAGCACCCACGCTTGCCTGATCAAAGGATCAACCTCTACTAAGTATGATATGTTGTTTTATAAACACACATGTTCTTGTCCGGTTATTAGCTAACTTTACTATGTGACGCACACATACAAGTATAAACTAAGTCGCGAGAATTGGAACAAATCGACTCATGTTCGTTTTTTAAAATGGTTTGAAAGTGTTACTCGCAAGTACGCTAAAGCGCGGATTTGCCACCCTCAAGTGGACTTAAAACATAATGATTTGCCACTTCGCAAAGTGGGCTTAAAACTCACACTCATCGAATTGTCCCAATTCAAGAAACAAAGCCTTCACCCACAGGCATTCATACAGTTAATCACATAAGCAAATAGCCTCATGGTAAGCATGCTATCATGGCAACACTCACACTCATGCAAGTATGTTAAAGCGTAACACTTACAGTGTACTTCGAGCCAAAACAAAAAGCTTGTTAGAAACAATGCATGATCCTAACTATGTTAGATGCCTAACGTAACACATGCAATAATGCAACTAAATAGGCTCGGCTATTTAAGATGGCATATGAATGCGACAATTTGATACACGTATTCAAAGAGGTATTGAAATACGATGCAGTTTGAATGATGCGCCGAGCCCGGTGCATGCAAGACAAATGAATGATGCAAACATGCAAACATAAAGTATGCTAATCGAAAACGTGCCCTAAACTAACCATCGAAAGTGGTTAGGTAAAAGGGAGAAATACGCGAGGTTAGAAGACATGCACACACGCACGCACACTTTTTACAACAATACGCCCTCGCGAAGGAGGGTCCAAATGAATGAGCTAAGTTAATCTAAGCTATGCTAAGCTAACTAATCTAATTAAACTAATTAGACTAATTATTACACAAACCAACCGAATAACTAGTAAACTACTTACTAATTATTACAAAGCAATAAAGAAATAGCTAAACTAAGCTACTTAATTATTACAACACTTAATCAATTAGCAAACTAATTAAGTAAATTACAAATTCATGGTAACTAACAAGTAAAGCTTTAAACAATGCTGCCTCAGCTCTGCTCTAGGGAGTTAAACATGCTTGCATTCGATTTCTCGCCCCGAAAAGCCCACCGGTTTGCTCTTGAGAGGCTTTACTCCAAGAACTTTCTGCTCTGCCTTATCAATTCCATGTTGAGGAATGCACCAGTGGCCTGCCGGCCATAAGAAGCTGCTACCGGCCAAGGATGAAGCAGTGCCGGCCATCAGTGAGGCACTGTTGGCCACTGGTGTGCTGTATCACCATTCTGCAACAGAGTTCAAACCAGAGGAAAATGGAGGGTCTCCCAAGGATATGTTTGTACTATACCCCTCATTATCATCTCAAAATATCAAAGGAGTTGCACTATTGAATCCAAGACCACCAATCAAGCATTTTGAAGCATAATGGCCAAAAATCCAACTTGTACACATTCAATTATGTGGCCATGTGAAAAAGATGTGTTTTGGTTATAAATATTGAATATATATGTATATACCTGACACCTATATCTTAGTTAAACCTCATATACTGTGATAGATTATTTCTATTGGGTTTTGGCTCACCCTATTTGGGAAACCATTTTCAAGTACCGGTGACATGTCTCCTCCAAGTACGTAGCTTGGGAGGACTTTGGAGCTGAAGGCTCTATTTTGTTATTTTGTGTTTAAATGTTTATTCAAGCCAAGGGCTTTATATGTATAGAGCTTATGACACTCTTTTGCTATACCCAAGAAATGTCTTGGAAAGATGTAAGCCCGTAGGACATTTATTTTGTTATTATTAACTAATGTTACATGCTGTAGATTCAGGATAAACATTTATGAATGTATAATGCATGTAAGATCTTTTGTAATACAATTCTAATGAATGAAAATATACTAATTCTATTATGCTCACTTCTCTTATGAGCTGGATTATTTGTATTATTTTGGAGGCGTTACAGAGAGAGAGAGAGAGAGAGAGAGAGAGAGAGAGAGTTCATCTTGGTAGAGGTCAGTCTTCAACGAAAAGAGAAAAATCAATTTGGAAAATAAGGGATAGATAGGGCTGAAAGAGATAAGGGATCAATTTGGGAAATAAGGGATTAGATACCGTTGGAGGTCGATCCTTATGTCAATCGTTTGTTGAGAAATAAGCAATCAATTTGGGAAATTGAAAGAGAACATGAAATCGATTTTTTTTTTCAAAGGACACAATTTGGGGGTTTAAATAAAATGACATTTTGGTGTAAAAAGTGATTTTTTGCGACGGTTAAACATTCAGTCGCAAAAAAATAGACGCAAAATGTCCTATTTCTAGTAGTGTATGATTATTGGCCGGTTATGACCTAGACCTCTAGGGACGGGTTCGGGTTGTGACACATTCTCTCCTATGGCAAAATTTACCATACTCCGATGTCTTCTCACTGTCGTTGCTACCCATAATTGGTTTATTTATCAACTTAATGTTCAGAATGCCTTCCTTTATAGCGATTTATATGAAGAAATTTACATGGAGCCCCCACCTGGCCTTCGCCGACAAGGGGAGCACTTAGTATGGTGGCTCAATAAGTCTTTTTATTATGGGCTCAAATGGGCATCCAGAAATTGGTTTTCTAAATTCTCTAATGCTATTCAGAAAACTAGTTTTCAATCGTCAAAAGTTGACCATTCTCTTTTCACCAAGGTCACGGGCAATTCATTTACTGAAGTTCTTATTTATGTTGATGATATCCTTCTCACAGGAAATGACCTGCAAGAGATGGCATGCCTCAAAGTCATTTTTTCTCATGCACTTTTGCATAAAGGATCTTGGAGATTTAAAATATTTCTTGGGTATCGAGTTCTCCCATTCCAAGAAAGGCTTCTTTATGTCCCAAAGGAAATATACTTTAGATATTTTAAAGGATGCATATCTCTTAGGTGCATGCCCATACAGGTTCCTAATGGAACAACATTTGAAGCTCACCTGTACTGACGAAACGTTACTTGATGATCATACTAGGTACAGAAGACTAGTAGGTCGGTTAATCTATCTTACTATAACAAGGTCAGACATAGTATACTCAATTCAAACTTTGAGTCAATTTATGCACCACTAGGAAACTGCACTTAGAGGCAGCTCTATAAGTATTGAGATTTGTCAATGGGACTCCTGGTCAAGGTTTACTATTTTTGGCCACCAATAATCTTGCTTTAAAAGCTTATTGTGATTCAAATTGGGTGGGTTGTCCAACTACAAGAAGATCAATCACTGGTTATTGTGTTTTCCTAGGCAATTCTCTCATTTCTTGGAAATCTAAGAAACAATCTAATGTTGCCCGTTAATCAGCAGAAGCAAAATATCAAGCCATGTTAGCCACATGTCTAGAGCTCACATGACTATGATACATTTTGCATGACTTGAAAGTCATTTAGGATAATCCAGTACCATTATATTGTGATAATCAAGGGTTACATATAGCTGCAAACCCAGTTTTTCATGAGTGCACTAAACATATTGAGATAGATTGTCATATAATCCAAGATAAGCTACAAGTTGGATTGATCAAGCATTCTTATGTTCCTTCACGTATTCAGCTGGCAGATATCTTTACCAAGGCGTTGGGAAAGGACAATTTCAACACATTAAGTGACATGTTGGGACTTCACAACATTCACTCTCCAACTTGAGGGGGAGTGTTAGAGAATATATGTTGCCCCCTTGCATCTTGTAAGTGGCCAAACCAAATGGAGGGAGTGACATGCACTCACCTTCCATTCGCCACTCCCCACCATGTCATCTTCAAGTTCCATATTTGTCAATTTATACTAATACTATGTTTGATTAGGGGATTTGGAGAGGGATTTGGAAAGAGAAAGAGAAAAAGTGTGCGAAATTATATGAAATATAGACATGTTTTATTCACATTTCACATATATTTTCTATTTTTCTTTCTAAATCTCTCCCCAAATCTCCAAATCAAACACAGCATAAATAAAAATCTCAAGGATATGAGTGTAATTTATCCTAAAATTAAAATTTATATTTTATAAATTTAACTGTAGACATTGGTGACTTGCGAAGCATCTAATAACTTTCCCAAGGTAGGATTATAACGAGAGCTCACTGTTATATATACCCTTAGACTATAGCTTCAGGCTTCATTACATTAGTGGCTACAGGGAAGATAAATTATAAGCAAAAAGACAAACCAAAAATGAGAAAAGCACAACTGGTGTTTGTCCCATCTCCAGGCATCGGCCACCTCATATCGACAGTTGAGATGGCAAAGCTCCTCGTCCGCCGTGATGACCGCCTCTCCATCACCGTCCTCATCATGAAGTTTCCCTTCGAAAACAAGACCCAATCACTTTCCTCCCACGCCTCCGATCGCATACGAATCGTCGAACTCTCTCATGACACCCCCTCCGCAGCCGATCCCAATTCCAAACCCGGCTCTTTCTTCTCCGACTTGATCGAAATTCACAAGCTTCGCATCAGAGACGTTGTCTCCAACATAGTCTCTAAATCTGTGTCTGCGTCTGAGTCAGAGTCTGAGTCCACTCCTCCACTCGCTGGGTTGGTGATTGACATGTTCTGCACGCCCATCATTGACATAGCAAACGAGTTCGGCATCCCGACCTACATCTTCTTCACGTGCAACGCAGGCTTGCTTGGGCTCATGTTCCATTTCCAGACCCTCCACGACCACCACAACAAAGACGTTACTGAGTTCAAAGACTCGAACGCTGAGTTGACCGTTCCGGCTTTTGCCTACCCAGTCCCCGCAAAGGTCTTGCCTTACGTTTTGTTGGACAAGGAAGGCGGCTGGTCCACCACGTTCCTCAATATCGCTAGGCGGTTCAGAGAAACCAAAGGTATTATAGTCAACACATTCACTGAACTTGATTTCCATGCTCTTAACGCCCTCGAAGTAGACAGTACCATCCCAAAAATCTACCATGTGGGACCCGTACTCAACCTCAAAGGAGGAGGCGGCGGTCCAAAAGAGGCCCAAAGCAGCCAATCCGTGGCCGACCTCATGAGGTGGTTGGACGACCAGGATCCGGCATCGGTGGTGTTCCTTTGCTTCGGGAGCAGGGGAAGCTTCGATGAGGACCAGGTCAAGGAGATTGCACGTGCTCTTGAGAGTTGCGGACACCCGTTCTTGTGGTCCCTACGTCAGCCTCCGGCGAAAGGAAAGGTTGGTCTTCCAAATGAGTATGAAAATCTGACGGATATCCTGCCAGAAGGGTTCTTCGATCGGACGGCGGAGATTGGGAAGGTGATAGGGTGGGCCCCGCAGGTGGCGGTGCTGTCTCATCGGGCAGTCGGAGGGTTCATGTCTCACTGTGGATGGAATTCGACGTTGGAGAGCTTGTGGTGCGGTGTGCCTGTGGCGACGTGGCCAATGTATGCAGAGCAGCAACTGAATGCATTCCAGATGGTTAAAGGGTTGGGAATGGCGGTGGAGATAAAGATGGATTACAGGAATGATTTTGGGTTGGAGACGTTTCTGGTGACGATGGAGGAGATAAGTAATGGGATAAGGCAGTTGATGGACGGCAGTAATGAAATTAGGGCGAAAGTGAAGCAGATGAGCGAGAAGAGCCGGGCCGCCGTGATGGAGGGTGGGTCATCCTATAATTCCCTCGGATGCTTTATTGAAGACGTCATGCAAGACTGAGTTTGACTAGGATAAAATGATAAGAAATGAGTGGATCAAAATAAAATAAAATAATTTCTGAATTTGTTTTGTACCAAAGTGATGGAAATTGCACGTAGGCTTCTTTGTGTGATGTTTGAAGCCCAGATGTTTACAATGTGACTGTTTATTTTAGGTTTCTTAATTTTATTTAATAAATAATTTTCTTATAATTTTTAAAGTTTAATATTAAATCACTCATTTCAATTATATATATCCAATTAAAGTCTAATGTTCTAAATTTTTGCCAATTATGCCTTGACTTAAAACAAATATTGATGGCAACTGTATTATTAGAGCTTGTTTGGGAAGATACCGTGTTAAAATAGTCGTATAAGATAAAATAGACTATTTTAGCTAAATAAGATAAAATGTTACATCTAATCCATAATCATTTTATTTTTTTTCTCACTAAACTCAAAAAAGTCTATTCTAAACGAGGATTTTTTACCCCAAATTAAAATAGTCAAAAAATTAAAAAATCAATCCAAATCCCAAACGAACTCTTATTTAAATTGTGCCAGCAGTTAAACAAAATTACAAATAAAATTAAATGTACTACTAAAAAAGAGAATTTTTGTGACCAAAACTTGTCCTAGCTCATATGTGCAATTACAACTTGCAATCCCCAATGATACAAGCTAGCTTAGAATAGCATTGAAATATAATGACATCTAAAAATTTGATTTTTATTTGCATATAAGGTTTTTGCCATATCTATACTATATATTAAGTAAAATGAGGTTTTTAACCCCTAAGACTGTGGGAGCTCTAATATCTCAATTTGAATTTTCTAAATTTTTTATTTAAAAAAAAAAAAAAAAAACTCAACATTTATTGATTTGGTCAAAATCCCCTTATTAGCATTTATTAACTTTTTTCAATCTATATGCTTGTATTTATTGATTTGGTCAAAATCCCTTGATCAGTATTTAAAATCCTCTCGTACAAATAATTATAGACACAACTCGTGTATAGTTACTACAGTACCCTTTACAACTTCTGACATACACTATGGTTAGTGATAAAAATTGTTAAATTATTTTTATAAAAAATCTTTAAAAACATAATTTATATATTAAAAAAAAATCTAACACAAATATAAATATTTATAATTATTTTGTGCATAGCACGAGTGATAAGCTAGTAATATCCTATTTGAATGTTGATTAACTTGCACAATCAATTTAGCCTCCGTTTGGGAAGTGGGTTGGCTTTTTGGCTTTTTGGTTTTTTTGGCTATTTTAGCCTGGGTTTAAAAGTTTGGTTTGGGAAGGGCTTTTTGGCTTTTTAGCTTTTTTGACTTTTTTTGTGAGAGAGGAGTGTAATGATTATGGGTTGGATGTGATGTTTTGTTTTTTGTGGCTAAAAAAGCCTATTTTGTCTTTTGTAGCTAAAATAGCCAAAAAACCTGACTTTTTAGCTTCCCAAACGGAGGCTAAGTTAGTTCAGTTAACCACTCTAATTCACTCCAATTTAGGCGGTAAGTGGGCCAATCTTTGACAAAGACAATTAATTATTTCTTCTTTATTATAAGAATAAAAATGATTGAGGCCTCAAAATTTTTGGCTCAAATTTGGCTTGAATTTGCTTTTTTTTTTTTTTTTTTTTTTTTTTTTTTTTTTTTTGCTGGGTTGATGCTTTGCTTGTTATTATTATTATTATTTTTTGGAATGTATTAGCCCAGGAAAAAAAGAAAAAAAAAAATTGAATTCGAGGCAATTTCGAGCCTCGAATTCGAGGCCTCAATCAACGCCCAATTGAATTGTTTCATGACTAATTTATGGAAAATGTCTCGTAGCTCAAATTTTGTGGCTCAAAAGTGGCTCAAATGGCCAAAACGACGTCGTTTTGGCCATTTGTATGTTATTTTGTACTCAAAACGATGTCGTTTTAGCCATTTGAGTCACTTTTGAGCCACAAAATTTGAGTTACGTAACATTATCGCTAATTTATATAGTGTGAGGTCAACATTTTTGTGAGACATGGAGTGACAAAAGTATCTTATATGATTAGTATAAGGTAAATGCCATGATGTGATGTCCTGCAGTAGCGATTGCAGAAAATGTTTTTAGGTTGCTTATGGTAGGTAAATTGTTTTTGTAGGATAGACATTTCTCAAAATTTTATTTTTTTAGACTTTTCAAATCGCAGGCAAATAAATAAATAAATTAAAATTTTAATCTATTAATATCATTATTTTAAAAAATAAAATGTAAATACACAAATTTATGTAAATATATTTTGTTTTTTATCACTAACCTGATAAAAAAATAAAATAAAATAAACAAAAAAAGCTCTTTTAATTCAAATTGAGATTAGTTATAAAATTCTTGATCAACATAAATATTCAAATGGCATACTTGTTAGGAATTGCAAAATCACATAATTTTGTTAAAGAGGTACTTTGTACAAGTTGAGGAAGTAAAGCTGCAAAACATGTTATGTATTAACTTCACAAAGCATATATCACTACTAAAAACCAAAACTTTTGCGACGGTTTTAAATGTCGCACAAGGTACACATGCCATCACAAAAGGACTTTTTGTTACGGAGTAGCAACAAGAAATGGGAGGTGGCAGAAGAGGGTGTGACAAAATGTATTTGCAATGGTTACAAACCGTCGCTTTCTTGTAGCAATGACAAATCAATGGTTTTTGCGACAGTGTAATTGTAACATGCCTGGGAATACCTGTGCGCGTTAAACAGTTCCGACCCTCAATTTTTTTGATCTAGTCTTATGAGTGCAATGTGAAACATAGATGAGAGTTCAAATTTAATAACTTGAATAGAAAATTCATTTTATTACAAACATTTGCTAGAAATGGACTACATCACTAGATTTTAGAGTCCCTCCTTAATATTTTAGAAAAATTAAGAAACCTGTGACTCATGCCAATGTTACTGTTCGTCGTAACCAATGATGCTTGACTCGAAACCTTAGGTATGAGAGGGGAATGTCTTTAATTGAGCACCCCTACTTACTCGATCAAAGATCGGCCTCTAGTAAACCATGATATGAGTTTTATTTACTTTATATATTCATATCCTGATTATTTAATAAATCTTAAAATTTAATATGTGAAGCATACAAATATTGAATATGTCATTCATTTTGGAACAACTTGATTTCATGTATTTTGAAAGAGTTTTGAAGATGTATAACTCAAAAAAATTGAGTTTACAAATATGAAAATCAATATCATTCCAAATTAAGCGACATAACCTCCATCTACCGGCATTCATACAGTTATATCAAGTAAGCAAGTAGCCACATGGTAGAATACTTAAATATAGTAAGAAAAACACATATAAGAAGGATGCTAAAGTATAAAAACTTACATATTTACCGACATCCCACGAACAGTAACAAAACAAAGTTAGTAAAACATGATGATCTTATATACAAAATCATAATGCATTTCACTCATGAAATGCAACTAAAGATTCAACTTCTAATATATGATATGTGAATCATCTCAAGAATATGAGGTAGCACACATAATCACATAAGAATTGAATCCATAGACGCAAACTTAGCTAAATCAAGATGCATGAAACATGGATGCACAACATGGATATACTAAAAACCAAAGTATAATGTTTATGTACAAATATAGAAAGCAAGTAAAAGAATAGGATAGAAAGAAACAGAGAGGGTAATTACAACACTTGAATAAATAATTACAAACTGAATGAGAGAGAGATGAATAAACTATTACAATAAAATAAAACCCTCACAAATCTCTTAAATGAAAATATAATAGAAGATCTAGGTCACAAGGATCGCTGAAAACTATTATGCTTAACGCCAAAAAGACTGCTATGTTGATCGCTGAAAACTATTATGCTTAACGCCAAAAAGACTGCTATGTTCTGTCTAGAAGAAGTTAGCTAGCCCACCAACTAGACCTAGCAAAATCTGTTTTGTTGCAACACCGAGAAAAGAACAAACAGGGAATATGTAGGTGGCTCAACTAACTACTTCTAGTTAGATTACAACAAGTTTATAATATGAAATCAAAGCAAGAAAATTAATATAAGAAAAAAATACAAGAAAAATGAAAGAAATTGAAAATTTACCTTCCAAAGAAAGGATGAACTTCTTGAATTCCAAACTTTCTTTTGATCACCCTCAAGGTTGTGAATTAGGTTCTTAATCCTCAATTCAAAAGCTTGGAATTTGAGCTAGAATGGTGACTTTAGACAATATAACAGTGTTTTTATAGGAAATGGTCACTCTTTAATTTTCTTAAACTTGGCAAGGACTACTCTTTATTTTATCAAAGCTTTAGGACTTGGTTATAGTGAGGATATATTAGTGTATGAATGGGAAGATAGAAGTTATGGCTCACTTTGTATTTTTCTTTCAATTTTGACGAGTCTTTTATCAAACCATCAACTTCTTCTTCTTCTTCTTCTTCTTCTTATTCTTCTTCTTCTTCTTTTCCATTTAAGATTTAAACTCTCTTTATATAGGCAATGAGGAGATGACTCTTGGTGGAGATGGGGAAAGACAACGGACAATGGTGGTGGAAGACAAAGGTTGATTGAGAGTTAATGGAAATATAAAGAAAGTTTAATGGAATGTGCATTAACCCTCTCTTTTTTGAAGAGCCACTCCTTTTGATAGGTGGAGGCTGATTCACAATGCATTCTGTACAAGAACGGATCCGAAAATGGGATAGTGGAATGCCCTACATGCACTAAACAAGAATTCTGCCGAAACCACCTTGTTTCTGGACAAATTGGCAGGCCAGCCAATTTGTTCGCTGGCCGGCCAACTTTTTGGCAAGCTGACTACTATTCATGCACTGTTTGACCAGCCAGCTACTATTATTGCCGACTAACACTATTCATGCACAATTCACTGACAATTTTTTTTTTTTTTTTTGGGAGACCATGTTTTTTAGCAGAATTATTGGAATTATGTGTAAAAGGAATATTTTGAAAAAGAGAGGTTGAGAATAAAGCTTGAATTCCATCTTTCTTACTGAAGATTTTGTGAGATAGCCCATTCTTATTTTCATCATTGAGTGATCAAAAGAAAGCACTCAAGTCTTAGGATTGGTCAAAATGGGGTGCCTATAGTAATCTGTCACAAAAAAGAGAGAAAAACTTCACTTTTAGTAACAGTTTAGGTTGGTGTCACCTAAAAATTTTTTAGAGACGGAAATTGACGCCGTGAAAAGTATTATAAGCGACGGTATAGAACGTCAAAAATAAAATAAAATAAATAAGAATGGGTTAATTAAAAAAAAAAAAAACCTCAAGATTTCGCGTGTTTTTCAATTTAAACTCCAGAAATTTCAATTTCGACAAATTAAATCCTAGAGTTTCATTCGTGTTTCAATTTCATCCCTCTGTCCATCTCCATCATATTAAACTAACAGAAATCTGGGCAGAATTTCAAATTCAAACTTATATGTTCAAACACTTGTATCTCTCTCGTCGTAATTCCATTTCGCCTCATTTTTGCGTCATTGGATTCACCTCATCGCCTTGTTTTCAATCCACTCTTCGTATGTCTTGTTCCACATCTTTTTACTTGCCATTGGAGCTCCGAAAGTTGGCTAAAAATAAGATTTTTCTCTCTTTCAGTAAAATTTTCATATTTAAATTCACATATTCAAGCACTTCTATTTCCTTCATCGTTACTCCATTTCACCTCATTTTTGCATCAATAGATTCAACTTTGTTAGGTTTTTATTATTGGCAACCCCGTTTGACAAAACTCCTTTGAGTTGTAATTTTATTCGCATTTTTGTTTCAGTGAGGCTATGAGTTTATTAGATGCGAATCCAAACCCGAATCGAGCCATGCAGAGAAGTTTGTGATGTTAATGCTTTCAAGATTGCCACTTCGCTGATTATTACGGGGGTCGAGCTGCCCGGTCAGCTCGCGGCCGAAGCAAAATTCAAATTTGCATTCAAAATTGCATGTCAGCCGTTGCTCGCTCGAGCCAAGGAGTGCTCGCTCGAGCCAAGACTTTCTCGCTCGAGCTAAGGAATGCTCGCTCGAGCGAAGGATTGCGTCCGCACAAAAACCTGAAAGGAGTGATTGGTCGCTCGAGCCAAGGATCCGTCGCTCGAGCGAAGGCACTAGTAGAAATCACGAAATTTACTCTCCTCGCTCGAGCCAGGAAAGCCTCGCTCGAGCGAGCCTCAGAATCCGGATTTTTTTCAAAGAGTTGGTTTTCTTCTGAAACAGGATTTCTTTTGGTGTTCTACAAGAAGTTGGATTTCTTCCTTGACAAGGATTATTTTGGTTCTTTATAAGTAGTTGGTTTTCTCCCAAAACTAGACTACTGATTAATTATTCCTCCAGATCTTCTTTTTGGTTCTTAAAGGTTTATATCTGGGGATATTTTATTTTTCTTTGATGTCTTATTGAGTATTCAACTCATGATCTGAAAAGGCTACATCAAAGGTTTTGTTTGTTACACAAAAGAGAGAGTTGTTCTTCAGTTGTGGATTCTGAAGAATTCGAGCCTGAAGCTTCAGTTGTGAATTCTGGAGTGGCTCATCAAAGTTGTTCTTCAGTTGTGGATTCTGAAGAATTCGGTCTGAAGCTTCGGTGGTGGAATCCGGAGTGGCTCATCAGAAAGACAATTCCGTGGTGAAGATGGGGTTGGAAGAGGCACATAGAAGTTGGTTCAATTAGGCGTTGTGGATTCGCTAGATAATTGAGAGTGATACCTGTGTAATTCCTTTATATCTTCTTAGTGGATTGTTCTGGTGGCTGTGGCCCGTGGTTTTTTTATCACAATTGGAAGATGTCCAATTGTGGTTTTTCCACGTAAAATCTTTGTGTCTCTTTCTCTTGATTGTTTGATTGGGATTGTTTTAGTTTGCTTAAAATTGGTACATAATCACAAATCAACATCTAGGGTTTCTAGATTTTTCAAACTTATGGCCTAGTTTTTATTCCACCTCTCATATACCTTGTTTCACCTCTTTTTGCATGCCGTCGGATCTTCAAAAGTTGGCCAAAAATAAGTTTCTGTCTCTCTCTCTCTCTCTCTCTCTCTCTCTCTCTGTTTTTTTTCTTTTTCTTCCTTCTTCTCCCTTCTTCTCCGTGGCTCTTCCTCCTGGCTTGGTGCTACTGCCGTTGCAAATTCATCATCATTATCTGCAAGATAAGGCAGTGGTGGTAATGGAGGCGGTGTCATCGAGTAGTGATAGGTATACAACTACACATAAAAATTAAAAACCAAATGGGTTAGTGAGCATGTCAGATTGCCTTGGTTTCCAATCAAGCATCATCCATTGCATCTTCATTGCCAAGAATATTGTTACGATAGTAGCAAGAGAGAGAGAGAGAGAGAGAGAGAGAGAGAGAGAGAGAGAGATCTTATTTTTTGCCAACTTTTAGAGATCCGACGACATGCAAAAAGAGGTGAAACAAGGCATATGAGGGGTGGAATAAAAACTAGGCCATGAGTTGAATCTAATGATGCGAAAATAAGGTGAAATGGATTTACGGCGAGGGAGATACAAGTGCTTGAATACATGAATTTGAATCTGGAAATTTTGTCCAAAGAGAGAAAAATCTTTTTTTTTTTTTTTTTGGTGCCAAATTTCGAAACTCTGATGAAAAGTAAAAAGATGTGGAACAAGGCATATGAATGGTGAAATGAAAACTAGACCATGAGGTGAATCCAACGACGCAAAAATGAGGCGAAACAGAGTTACGACGAGGGAGATACAAGTGTTTGAATATGTATGTTTGAATTTGAAATTCTTCCTAGATTTCCATTAGTTTAATATGACAGAGATGGACGGAGGGTCAGATTGAAACATAGATGAAATTCTAGGGTTTAGTTTGTCAAAATTGAAATTTTGAGGTTTAAATTGAAAAACACGCAAAGGCCTGTGTTTTTTTTATTTTTTATATTTTTTTGTAATTAACCCAAAAAGAATTAAATTAAAATCATATTCGTGACAGTTTAAACTATTCCTAAAGATTTGAACTAATATGTATATGCAACAAGTTAATCCGTTGCTAATAAAATGTAAGGAAATAATTATTACATTAGCGACGATTTATTATTATCGCTATAAAATTATTTTCACAAAATAAATATATATTTTATTAAATCATTCCTTGTACAAATTATGAATATTTTTAAAAATAAAATACATCCATATCCACACACATTCACAAAATCATACGAATAATAATATATATGTAACCTGTAACAATACAGTGTCAACCAAACATTCTTTATAAAAATATATAAAATATCCTCTAACAATACCAATAATTTTTGATAATTCAAGAACTCAAATTTTTGTATCTAAAACAAAATAAAAGTATCGACAATACAAATAAAAAAATATATATATATATTATAGCTTGTTTTAATATCAACAATAAGTTCGAATATCGATATGCAAAGATATTATCATATACTCAAAAGGGTTGTATCTGTAAAAAAGAAAAAAAAAAGAAAAAATTATCATTTACAGTAGGGCGCTTTTTTGATAAGTCCCATTTATAACTATTTAGTTCCATAAAACCCAAACTGTTTCTGAATATTCCATTAGGTCCAATAAAGGTAAATGGACGAAACAACCCTCTCCGTCTCTCCCGCGTGTAACTGATTCTTCAAAACCCATTCCTATTACAACTATTCAATCCAAAAAATTTCCAAAACGAAAACTCAATCCACGAAACGATACTCACATCGCCTCCAAAAACCCTAGAATCACATCGCCTCGTCGTCCATCGTCCTGCATCCTCCTCCTCGTCAATCGTCCTCCATCGTCCTCCATCGTCGACCATCTGCAAAGGTTCACATCGGAAGGAGCGTGCTTCGTCGTTCGGAATTCCTGTCGTCCCACTGAGTTTTCCATACCGACCAACAATGACGAACAAAAGTAAGCACTAACATTCCACCTTCTGGTTTTTCGGATTTGAAATCATAAACACAGATGTTTTCGGATTTGATTTTGTAAAAATAGATGATGTCAACATTCACATAAGCGTTGATTACTGAGTAAACTTACAGTAGTATACACTTACAGTAGTTTACACTTACACTAGTTTACATCATAAGCGTTCACATTAAGGTCAGAACCCCCAAACTTCACTCAACACTGTTATGGAATATGATGTAAACATTCACATTGTGAAATCAATGTGCAACTTGTTTGTCTTATTGGGTGTTGTTTGGTGCTGTTGTCATTTTCGGAATTTATTTTGCAAACATGGATGATGTGAACATTCACATGATGTGAATGTTCACATTAATGTCAGAACCCCCAAACTTCACTCAACACTGTGATGGAATGTGATGTAATATTTACATTCGGATATCAATGTTGGACTTATTTGTGTTGTTGGGTTAATGTTTAGTGCTGTTGGTTCCCCCCTTTGATTTTTAGCAAATTATAACATAATGTAATCCTCCATGTAAAATATTCACATTGCCCAGTAGCTGTTGTCATTTTCGGAATTTATTTTGCAAACATGGATGATGTGAACATTCACATTAGTGTTGATTAATGGGTAAACTTACAGCAGTAGACACTAATGTGAACATTCACATCATGTGAATGTTCACATTAATGTTAGAACCCCCAAACTTCACTCAACACTGTGATGCATTATGATGTGAATATTCATATTGCCCAATAAATGTCCAAGTTGTTTGTGTCATTGGGTGTAGTTTGGTGCTGTTGGTTCCCCCCTTTTGATTTTGCTCACATTGGCTAGTAAATGTTGTCATTTTCTGAAATTATTTTGAAAACATGGATGATGTGAACATTCACATTAATGTAAACATTCACTTCACGCAACACTGTGATGCATTATGATGTGAATATTCACATTGCCCCGTAAATGTCCAGGTTGTTTGTGTCATTGGGTGTAGTTTGGTGCTGTTGGTTCCCCCCTTTTGATTTTGCTCACATTGGCTAGTAAATGTTGTCATTTTCTGAAATTATTTTGAAAACATGGATGATGTGAACATTCACATTAATGTAAACATTCAATTTACGCAACACTGTGATGCATTATGATGTCAATATTCACATTGCCCCGTAAATGTCCAAGTTCTTTGTGTCATTGGGTGTAGTTTGGTGCTGTTGGTTCCCCCCTTTTGATTTTGCTCACATTGGCTAGTAAATGTTGTCATTTTCTGAAATTATTTTGCAAACATGGATTATGTGAACATTCACATTAATGTAAACATCCATTTCACGCAACGCTGTGATGCATTATGATGTAAATATTCACATTGCCCCATAAATGTCCAAGTTCTTTGCGTCATTGGGTGTAGTTTGGTGCTGTTGGTTCCCCCCCTCTGAAATTATTTTGCAACCATGGATGATGTGACCATTCACATTAATGTAAATATTCACATTGTGACATCAATCTCCTATTTTTGTGTGTTATTGGGTGTTGTTTGGTGCTGTTGCTTCCCCCTTTTGATATTTCACAAATTATAACGTAATGTGGTCACCCATGTCAATATTTACATTGCCTTGTAACTGTTGTCGCTTTCGGTATTTATTTTGCAAACATGGATGATGTTAACATTCAAATTAGTGTTGACTACTGGGCAAACTTACATAAGTAGACACTGATGTGAACATGCACATCATGAGAATGTTCACATTACTGACAGAACCCCCCAAAATTCACTCAAACTTACAGCAGTTGACACTGATGTGAACATTCACATCAGTCTACAATGATGTAAATGTTCACATTACTGTCAATGCTGGTTGTTAAATGTTGTTTGGTGCTTCTGGTTCCATATTCTGTGTTTCAGCCAATTAAATGTGCTTATTTGAACACACAGGTCTTCCACAAAAAGTTGACGGCAAGCGAAAGCGAGGGGAATCCCGTGCCAAAACCAAGACTGATCAAATAGCTATTCCTGAAGAAGTTAACATGAAAAAAGTTAACTACCGGTCAAACCTAACAGGGTTGGTCAAACTCTTAAAGGATACAAAATTCACACATGGCCAACTGAAGTGCCTCAGGAAAACACCGTTCTGGCCACTATTTGACTGCTTGATCAGTAACGAAATCGACCTCAACCACTGCATGAAATATGATGATGTCATAGTACGTATAGTACAGACATTCAAGCAATCTAGTGGGAGGTTTTACATTGGAGATAAGAACATCCAGATTTTTAGGAGCGACGTGTCACTGATTTTCGGGGTGGACTGCGGCACCAAGTCGATGGACCTCTCGTATGGTGCAAAACCAACAACCGGCATCATACACCGAATGTGCAAGGATGTTAGTCGGTTATCTGCTGCCAAAATACGAGAAATTCTGAGCGAAGCGTTGAAAGGCACAAAAAAACATGACAACGAGGAGGTCGCAAGATTAGTTTGCATGTACGCATGCGTCAAGCTATTGTTCTCTACATCCGGCGAAACAATTGGATGGGCTTTCTACTCATACATGGACCCATTAGAGAAGATGATCGAGTATGATTGGGCTGAGAGCATCCGGGCAATCTTGATGGGTTCATTGGGCCAAAACTGTGGAAAACCAGGCCGAGTCACCGGATGTGTGATGTTGTTAATGGTAAATCTCATAAAACTTATTCTATGTTTAATATGAACATTTATGTTTAATATGAACAGTTATGGGCTCTGGACACTCTAATGTGGATGTTAACATTTCTCAACACTGCTGTGGAAGGTGACAACAGTGATGGAAACATTCACATTACTGTTTCAGTAATGTACAAACACACATTATCAGATGCTGGTGGAAACATTCACATTAACAACAGCACTCACCATTAGCAAAATGTGAACATTCACATCAGTAATAGCAGTGACATTAACTGATGTGAACATTCACATCATTAGTAACACTTACCATTACGGAATGTGAACATTCACATCAGAAACATGGATCCCAATTAGCAGATGTGAACATTCACATCAACAGATGTGAACATTCACATCAGTGTTAATTGATGTAAAATTTCACAATACTGCCCCAGTGCTGTAAACATTCACATCAATGTTAATTGATGTGAACATTCACATTACTCATATTTGTTATTTGTTTCAGTACTGGCTGTGTGAGCATACTACAATCTTGCAACCCCGTAACCCCAATGCTATTCCACGATGCGTTAAATGGGACCTCACAGCCTTACATAGCAACATGAAGTCCATATCTTTGGCTAAGCTGGGGTTAAATGAGGTATAAGTACAACCAAATATATTGTGCCTATTCACATCATGAGATGAGGAACTAGCTAACTAACATACTGTCTCGAAATGCAGGTATATGGCGGCGAGCTAATCGCATCACCAACTGAAGCGAAGATGTACCGTCATTCAAAATTGAATGTGGAGCCCAAACCTGAGTTTTTGTCAAGTGCAGTAGCAAAGAAACATGAAAGCAATGAGGATCAAAGCGAAGACAGTCAACGTAGTGATGATAGGGATGCATTTTCTGTCGATGCAACGGACCTGAATGATGTTGGACGTTATACCAATCCAAGCTGTACCGTCCACAATGCTGAGAAAGGAATCATCATAGCACAACCAACTGAACCCGACATTGTAGAAGTACTCATAGCAGAAAACCGAAAAGCTTGGGGTCTTGTACGGCAATGGGAAGCGAAATACAAACAATTGGAAGTATCTTGGGAATTGAGGGCAAGGGTGATTGCTGACCTTGAAGCCAAACTATTTGACCAATCAAGCCCATCCAATGTGCACATGGACATGAAGACTTGCATGGAGTTGAAAGATGCAGAAATTCAGCGGCTGACAAAGTTGGTCATCAACTTGGAATGTGAAAAAACAATACTTCAAGACCTTTTTGACGATCAGTCCGTCCACATCATCACTCAAGTTGAAGCACAAAAGACTCATGACAGCCTGAACAAGCATCCCACTGCAGAATTGGAACACATTGTCAGCCCCCCATCGAGGGTAAAGCGCATAAAGCAAAAGATAAGGAAAGAACACAGGTTGGACGAGTTTGAATACCCCAACCTGCCTGGTCAGAAGAAAGCAAAAGAGGGAGCCGACGAGCAATCACATACAGTCCAAATTGCACAAGATTTAGACAAACAACCACAAAAAAAAGCAGCCAACAAAGTCGAAGAAGTTAACCTTGAACAACAAACTGAAGGTCTGGGCTAACATGAAAAAACTCAACAAGCAAAAAGTCCAAAGTTTGCACAAGAATGGCGGTGACGAGTAAGTGATCTTACATATCCCAAAATGTTTTTTTTTTTTTTTGGACCATGTTCACTTCACATACATATTTAATAAATTAGGTCATTTCATAAATGTGCAATGTTAACATTAACGTTTTCTGTAATCACAATGCACAGGTTGCTAGTGTGGCGAGGGGACTCAAAGACTAAAGATGTGTATTTTGATGATATCATACACCTCATCAAGGAAGATTCAATAACAAACAACGTATGGGAACTGTAAATGTGTACAAAACACACACACACACACACACACACACACACAGAGTAAAGACACTGCAAAATAATGTACTGCCACCCCTCTGGTTCTGCAGGTGATAGATGCTTATGGTGAAATTCTACTTGAACTACAAGGCCTAGTCAACCCAAGTTTGGAGGATTCATCATTCATCTTTACAAGCACATGTTTGGTAACCACTAGACTTTAATGTTGATTATGTTTCAATACATGTGAATGCTCATCGGTAACATCACTCACCATTAGCATATGGAAGATTCACATCAATACTAGCACTGACATTAACAGATGTGAACATTCACATCAGTAACATCGCTAACATTAGCAGATGTGAACATTCACATCAATACTAGCACTGACATTAACAGATGTGAACATTCACATCAGTAACATCGCTGACATTAACAGATGTGAACATTCACATCAATCCTAGCACTGACATTAACAGATGTGAACATTCACATCAGTAACATCGCTGACATTAACAGATGTGAACATTCACATCAGTAGTATCACTGACCATTACGAAATGTGAACATTCACATCAGTTGTGTCACTCACCATTACCAAATGTGCACATTCACATCAGTAATATCACTGCCAATTAGGAAATGTGAACATTCATATCAGTAGTATCAGTCACCATTAACAGATGTGAATATTCACATCAGTATAACCACTCACCATTACCAAATGTGCACATTCACATCAGTTGTGTCACTCGCCATTAACAGATGTGAACATTCACCTCAGTTACATCAAACATTGATATTAAAACTGACGTGCATCATTGTATGCCCTTTGTGTGCAGAAAATCATGCAAGAGTACCCCCCTCATAAGAGGAACAAACTGATTGATGTACATATCAAGGAGTATCAAGGCCAGAGATTCTTAATCTTCCCAATACACGACAACTTCCACTGGACAATTGTTGTGTACGACGTGAAAGAGAATGTATGGAGGCATTATAACTCACTGCGCCCAAGAGAAGGCATACATGACCCACATATTGACAAAGCACAAATACTGGTAAGTGGCTGCCAAAAATATGTACTTGTCGTGACGTGTAAAATTTCAAATTGGATGTATGCCTATGTTGGTTGGTGCCTAATGTGAAATTTAATTGTTGGCAGAGGGACTACATCACAGCTTTGGTGCACAACGTTGGACCATCATCACCATTATGGACCAACTTATCAAGCCAAAATACTTCGAAAACAATCATTTCAGTGGACATATGTCCTCAGCAAGCACCAAATTCGTAAGCCTAAAATCGATTTCTACACATGTTCCACAACCATAACCCACCTAAATTTCAAAAACTAACAACAAGTTCGCATTTTCAGGGTGGATTGCGGGCCTGCAGTTTGTTACATCATGAGGGCGCATGTATACCGTGAAGACATTGTTGCCAGCCTAGCTCGCTATGAATGGTGCCAAATAAGAGACTCATTAGTACACCTTTTCTTGAACCACAGAAAGACAGTGCAATATGAAAACCTATAGGTGGGGGTTGTCCACCTATCACTATTACCCAAATCTGTTATCCACATTTAAGACAATTTAGTGTCAATATATTTTTCATATTGGAGCATACTAGCTTAATTGTAAATCAAGTCTATATCACTGCTTGTACAGATATTTTTCATTCAATATATGTATATGCATTTTCAGACCTATTTTGCGTTATTCATGCACTTTGAGATTGTAATTTTTTTTTTTAATGCACATGGCATGATGTGAATGTTCACACCAAATCCGAACTAACTCGCGGATTCTTTGATGTTCGGACATCCGTACCACAAGTATGCACATCACTATACCTCTTGATGTAGAAAAAATCATTTGCTCGTTGTGCTCTACAATGTATAGCCCACAAGCAGCCCCTCTCCTCCCGCATCGCGCACACAGCAGTAACTCTTGTTGTCTCGTTCTTCACGTATGTAAACTGAAACCCACATTGGATGGCATACTTACACAAAACGTCACGAAATTCTTGTGCACCTCCAACAAACCGTTGTCCCACATGCGTAATACCATTTGCCCAAGGGGCTGACAACAACACCTTCTCCTTATGGTGGCAAAATCTCCGTAGTGCATCAACTTCTTCCTCAACCCCCACACGCACCGATCCCAAACTACTTGACTGACCAATATCACTTTTCAACTCAACCACGACTTCTACATGTTGTACCCCCATTGATTTAGCAAGCAGTAACATGTTCTGAAATTCTTCATCATTCTCCAAATCACACCTATTAATCCCAGGTAATTTACAAAACAATGAAATAGAACCAGCAGACAACTCCCCCCATTTTTCACACAAACAGTCCACCAAACGCGAATAACACAATGCGCGGGCAGCATTTATTACAGTGGTACTGCAACCATATGTACACACCAACATCATAAAGCTATCCATCTCCTGTAGAAAGAAAACAATACAACAATAAAAAATAATCCAAACCAATACGATATATTCACATTGTGCGAAAATTAGAAGCATACAAGTACAGTTTAAGTGTTAAATCCATATTCTTCACATGATATGAACACAATGTAAACATTTACATTGATAGAAGATCCACATTCATCACTAATCTCATGAACTCCCCTACAAAGTACCATGATGTAAACATACACATTGGTCCATATACTCTCCATTATATCACTCACACAGAGCCTTCTTACGCAAAACTTAAAGTAAAATGCAAACATCGACATTCTTCACATAATACTAACAGGATGTAAACATTCACATTGTTCCACACACTCTGAATTATAGAATATCCACATTCATCACTAATCTGATGACATCCCCTGCACAGGACCGCGATGTAAACATTCACATTGATCCATTTAATCTCAATTATATCACTCACGCAGAGCCTGATTAAGCAAAACTTGAAGTAAAATGCAAACATCCACATCTTACACGTAATACTAAGACGATGTAAACATTCATATTGTTCCATATACTGTGAATTATAGAGGATCCACATTCATCACTAATCTGATGACCTCCCCCTCCACATGACCACGATGTAAACATTCACATTGATCCGTATAATCACAATTATATCACTCAGACATAGCCTCATTAAACAAACATCAAAATAAAATGCAACCATTGACATTCTTCACGTAATACTAACATGATGTAAACATTCACATTGTTCAATATACTCTGCATTATATCGCTCACACAGAGCCTCCTTATGCATACATCAAAGTAAAAGGAATATTAGAACATTCAACATATATCTGAATGACCTCCCCTCCAATGACCATGTATGATGCATGTAATTGAGAAAACAGAGCATCCAATCAATATTAATCCAAGAACAAAGCATCTGATCTATCCTACAAATCAAAACAAAAAGTGAACATGTATTCATAACTAAAATGATTCTAACCTTAATCAGGCAAACCTACAGTCGTGCAGAAACTCAAAAACAACAGCTTCGAGGCAGTTATACTCCAGAAAATGACAGTCGTGCAGTCGTCCTCTTCACTTGAAAATCACCATACCAGAAGAACAACAACAATCGAACCCTAGCACATCAAACCCTCAGAACGATAGAACGACAACATGCAAGATAGAAACGAATCGATTTGAATTAGAAATAAAGAAACTGCCAAAACTGAATACCGAAATCACAGGAACGTGTTTTACGTATTGACACAATATTGACACAGTGTATATATATATATATAAGGGCATAATAGTCAACATATAAATATGAAATTAAAAAAATGGACTTTATGGAATAAACAGAAAACTATATGGGACTCATTGGGATATTATTTTTCTTTGTGGACTTATTGGGATAAAACATCTCTAGATGGGATTTATCAATAAATTTCCCAAATTTCTAAGTCGTATTTTTTATAAAAATGTTAAGAGACGTTAGCCAATAAAAAA
>JAXFYN010000624.1:0-88338 GCA_036172215.1 Camellia granthamiana
TGCAAATGATGTTATTCCCGATGAACTTGGCCATATGTGTTACTTTCAACACCGAATATGACTGTGTTTCTACCCACTTTGTGAAATAGTCAATAGCAACTAGAATGAATTCATTCCTATTTGAACCCATTGGTGCAATTGCTCCAATGATGGTCTAAATGCCCCATATTGAGAAAGGCTAAGGCGAAGCCATGTTGTAGAGTTTTGAGGGTGGGATATTCATGCGATTTGTATGGATTTGACATTTGTGGCATCTCCTAACAAAGTCGATACAATCACTCTCCATGGTTAACCAGTAGTATCCTTGTCTAACGATTTTTCTGGCCAGCATTATATCATTCATATGGGCTCCACATTCCCCTCCATGGATGGCTTCCATGATACGCTTTGCTTCTTTTTTCTCTACACACAACTTGTGTATTCCCAGATGCCCCATTCTATACAGCCTGTCTCCGTAGATGATGAACTGTGCAACCAGGCGTCGTATCGCTCTTTTATCCTTGGCATTTGCCTCTTGCAGGTATGCACTACTTTCTAAAAGTTCCAAAAATCAAAGTACCAGGGATTTTCATCTTGAACCTCTTTTGTTGTAGCTACCATTTCATATACAGGCATATATCTTTGTTTTATCAGGATTGGGTGCATCTTAACCTCAATTGGCATATTAATCATTGAGGACAGGGTTGCCAACGCATCAGCAAATCGGTTGTTTTTTCTTACCAAGCGCATAAATGTCAGTCTTTCAAACCTTGGGATTAACATGTCTAAGGTCTGATGGTAGACTTTCATTTTCTCTTCTTTAACCTTCCAGTCTCCATTGGCTTGAGAGATAACCAAGTTTGCATCTCCGATCACATCTAGCCTTACCACCCCCAATTCTAGGGTTGCTTCCAATCCAGCAATACACGCCTTATACTCTGCCTGGTTATTAAAAGCTTTGAATCAGAGTTTGAAAGCTAAAGAGATGTGTGAATCGTCAGGCGCTATGAGCAATTCGCCTATCCCATAACCAAACTGATTGGATGCCCCATCAAAGTACAACTTCCAAGTATCCTCTTCTATCTGCATGACTCCCTCATCTGGGAACGAGCACCCCACATCTTCTTTTCCTTCAATTGGGTGATCAGCCAAAAATTTTGCTACAACCCTTCCTTTAACAGATTTGCAAGTGACATACTTGAGGTCAAATTCGGAAAGTAAAAGCAGCCAGCGAGCTACCTTATCGATAAGTATTGGTTTCTCAAAGAGATATTTGATGGGGTCTAATCTTGAAACCAAAATTACTGAGTGAGCTGCCTTAACTTCCTGGTGGCCCAAACTAAAGCCAAGCAAGCCTTTTCCAAGGGACTGTAGCGGGTCTCATATTCAAGCATCTTCTTGTTCAAGTAGTAAATGGCTTTCTCCACTTTCTCTCATGACTCTTGTGCAAGCATACATTCCATGGTTGATTCAGTCACTGATAAATACAAAATCAGTGGTTTCCCTAGCTCAGGTGGCAATAATATAGGCGGATTCTACAAATACTGCTTCACTTGCATGAAGGCGAACTGACATCGATCATCCTATTGGAACTTCTTTCCTTTCTTTAATAGACCAAATAATGGTTCACAAGACAAGGTTAATTTAGAAATAAACCTCCTTATGAATTGCACTTTGCCCAGAAAACCCCGCACCTCCTTTTCTATCGTTGGTGGTGGCATTTATAAAATGGCGTTAATTTTGGATGGATCAACTTCAATTCCCTACTGTGTAATTAGAAATCCTAACATCTTGCTCGCAGTTACCCAAAGGTACATTTCTGTGGATTTAGCCTCAGCCTATATTTCCTAATCCTCACAAAGCATTTTTTCAATGCAATATCATGGCCTTCCCGATCTCTGGACTTAACAATCATGTCATCTACACACACCTCAACTTCCTCGTGGATCATATCATGTAACAATGTGGTGGCGACTCTCTGATAAGTGGCCACGACATTTTTCAAACCAAAAGGCATGACATTGTAACAATATGTCCTATATGGTGTTGTGAATGCAGTCTTTTCTCTATCCTCTGGAGCCATAAGGATCTGGTTATACCCCGAAAAACCATCCATGAATGACAATGAGGCATGCCCTGCAGTAAAATCTACCAACTCATCAATATGTGGTAATGAAAAATCATCATTCGGACTAGCCCTATTCAAATTCCGGAAGTCGACACAAACCCAAATTTTTCCATCTTTCTTCGAGAATGGCACAATGTTGGCCAACCAAGTCGGATACTCTGTTACAAGCAAGAACCCAGCATTGATCTATTTGGTCACCTCTTCTTTGATTTTCAATGCCCAATCTGGATGAATTTTGAGAAACTTCTGTCTAACAGGTCGGGCTTCAAGATTAAGAGGGATCCTATGTTACACAATCTCAAGATCAATTCCAAGCATATCATTGTAGGACCATGCAAAAACATCTTTAAATTCCGTTAATAAAGCAAATAATTGCTTGCGTTCCTCCGAGGACAAAATGGAATCAATCTGGATTAAGTGAGGATCGTTCTGAGTACCCACATTTATTGAAACAATCTTGTCTACTAGTAGTTTGGCACGCCTCTCTTCCTCTCATTCAATTAAATTTTTCAAAGCCCAAGGAATTTCTTCCTCTTCATTTTTATCAAAATTTTGAAAAACCTAGTTAATGTCATGAACGATAGGCACGAAGAAGTAAGAAAAAATCATATTATCTTCATTAGAAGTCTCAAACTCAACAGTTACAACAGATTCAAAAGAAAATGCAAAAGAAGACTCAAATGGGATGGAAGTGTTTGGGTCAATACCCCCACAATCACCAAACTCTGGCATCCCCGACGACAACTCGACTTCTCAGACTTAATGACCGACCCAGAGCTTAGAAAATTTGTTTCAAAACACCAGGTTGCACGTGTGCCATCCATTGTGTCCACGATAAAGCTTGCACAGTCCACAAGCGGCCCTTGTCCGATCACAGACACAGTCATATCCCCCAAGTTCAATGTTTTGACACTAGTATCTGGCTCTTTCAGCAAACTAGCCAGTGTTAGACCCATGATTTCATCCATGCTGCTGCCGTTGCTGTGTTGGTCAATGTTGACACTTAGATCTGCTTGTTCCCCATCGTTATCAGAAAGTTGGTGATTGAAGAAGATTTCAAATCCAGAATACCTCTTCTTGTCCTCTTGGTCAATCCATAGTTCGGGGAATCCATAGAAAAGAAATCCTCTCACTCACGGACAAAGCGCCCGTTTAAAGTTCCACAAATTGGCCTATGGATCAATTCAAACTGTTTCCCAGTTCTCTTTTCCTTGATCATCTCCTTGATCTCTTCACCTTTCTTTTTCCAATCCTCTGTTGTAGGTGTATACCCCAACCCAAATGTATGCGGATTATGGGATGCCTCATTTGCTGTGGCGACGCCTTTTCTACGGCTTTTTCCCAATCCTATCCTAGGAATATGCTCTAACTTACTTATGAGGTATATTGAGTGAGCCCTGACATACGTTCCTTTATTTTCGGCCATGATTGTTAGGAGTATGCCCTAATAGGTCGGGCTTCTAGTAGTGTGAAGCCTGAAAGGAAGACGTCTTCTTCTCTATGCTGAATTTCTAACAATGGTGTTGGGATTTTCGAAGAAGAATGTATGGATGAGTTCCCCAAAACAGTGGCAATGCCCCCTTCATATGGGTGTTTTATCAATTGATGCATTGTGGATGATACAACTTTCATCTGGTAGAGCTAAGGCCTTTTCAATAGCAAGTTGAATGTTGCAGGAACATCCATGACATGAAACTCAGTTTCATTCTCAGACGGGCCCATTGTTATTTGTAGTTTAATTGTCCCCATAACCTCCCGACTAGTGTTATCATAAGCTCTGATCAACTGGGTGGTGGGTGCGAAATCTACCAATTTTAGCTCGCTCGCATAACTAACACGTGTAAGACAAACATTGATGGCTGATCCGGTGTCAATTATAATGATCGGGATCCATTTCTTTATGCATTCCAATGACATATACAAAGGCTTATTGTGTCCTGATCCTTCTAGTGGCAATTCTTTGTCAGCAAAAGTTATTGCAAGGGTTATTTCTCTCGGAGTGATTAGTGACACCAATTGCTCGGCAGTTATGTCAATTGACAGCTTAGCCTTGCTCAAAGCTGACAACATTTCCTGTTGATGTTCTTAGGAAGCCATGAGAAGCCCCAAATGGAAATATTTGCCTAGATCTTCTTCAGCTGTTTCAAAACTAGGTCTTATTCTTCCTCTTTCTCTTTCCCTTTCTTTTTCTTGGCTTCTTTGTCTTTGCCCACGAATTATTCTTGATTTAGGTGTGGAGGTTTGAAGTAGCGCCCACTCTTAGTTAGGTGATCAATTTCTTTTGAGTGCTAGGTCTCATCAAGTACATGACTTGCCCATTCATCATCTGTGTGAGCCAGCTACAGGTTGTTGTCATCCCATCATTCGTCCTCGATGGCTGAAAGGCAATTGTCAGGCATTGCTTGAATCATCCCCACACTATACTCTGGTAGGCTATCTAGTTCTCCTTTTTTTTTCTCCAAACACGGACACCTCGGCCGCTTCCTGTTTAATTTCTACCACTGCCACCATAGGGTTATTAGGTTTTAGCTAGGTTGAAGGCACATCCATCATGCACAGCTCAGTGTTCTCAAGAATGTGTACCTCGGATTTTGGTAAATGGATGGGTGTGATGTAAATGCTAGGGTTAAAGGTGGATGAAAGTGTATAGATGAGGTTAAGATGAGGAGGTGGTGGAACTTTGTCATAGGGTGGCAATGAGTTGGTAGTGACGTTGGATTTCGATGGTTGTGGGGAACCTATGATCTTATTTTCAATGAGGTCTTGGATCTCATGACGGAGGCAGAAACAACGATCAGTATCATGTCCGGGTTATTAGTGAAAAGCACAATATTTGGTAGGGTCGTGTTTGGTTGGGAGAGGATAGGAAAGAGGTCGGGGCTCTAGAGGTTTGAGATGCCCTCTTCCTATCAAGATTTTCATAGCTTTGGCCAGGGACATATAGAGAGGGTTAAAGGTTCTGGCCATGGTTTAGGTTGAGTTGGTCGTTTGTGGACCAGTGTTGGCAAATGGGTCAACTATTTTGACGGTGGTGGTAGTGATTGAGTTGACTTCAGGAGGTCTCACAGCTAAGCTACTACTAGTAGTATTGGCACTGTGACCAAAAGGCTTTTGAATAGGCTCTCTATCATCCACAATGATTTCTTCTTTGATTGCATCCTCTATCTGGACCCTTATTTCATGCAAGACATTGAAAGTGAAGAGCAGAAGAACTATAATTTTTTGTAACATCTTTCCATGTAGATTTCTTACTATCATGTGGATTTGGTCTTTTTCGGGTGGTCTGTTAGTCATCATTGCTATTTTTGCCCTCCATCTAGTGATGGAAGCCACAAAACTTTCATTGGGCTCTTGGCGAGTTGCCTCTAGATCCCGAGCAATTACCTTAATCTAGGTGTTATAAGATTATCGGGTAATGTAAGCCTCAGCTAGCTCCTCTCAACTTTGCTTCACTGAGTCTTCTAACTTAGCATACTAGATGGCAGCTAGACCAGATAAAGTCCTCCCGAACAAAGAAAGTTTTTGAGGCTGAGTCAAACCCATGGGTTTTAGGATGTCTAAGAAGAGGTAAATGTGGACCATACGGTCACCAGCTCCATCAAACCTATCAATTTGTGGCATTTTAAACCATTTTGGCAATTTGACAAATGTGTTTGCATACCCATCTTCTATGTCTAGAATAGAGTTGATTTCCTACGATCTTTTGAACATTTTCTCTAGCTGGGCTAATTTTAGTATAGTTGGGTCAAACTCATTTGTTTATAGGGGAAAAAGTCCTCTCATTGGCTGGGAGAGGGAAAACTGTCCTCTCAATGATTGTGCAAGAATCCTCAAATCTTTCGGCAAGTTTAGTTCAAGGAAGTCCTCAACTGGCAAAGGTGGATTTGGGATTTGGGGAGCCACCAGGGGAGGTTGAGTGGTAGATGCCCCAACTAGGAGTCGTAATTCAACAACAGTATCACTGTGAGTAGCAACCGTGCTAGCAATGGTATCTATGCTCCGTTGGAGAGTCAAAAGCATGTCTATAATATTTTCTTGTGCCATAATTGATTCTGGTGGATTAAGTGGGGATGATCTAGTCGGTGAAGAAAAGGGTGTTGGACTGTTATCGTAGTTGTAGCTTTTCTTCTTGTGACCAGCGATAAATAAACTAACACTGGCTGGCCTTGAACTAAGTCTACAAATTTCTAGAGTCTACTTACATGAGTCCAAAGAACTTGGGGGATACCTAACTGTTCTGAAGCTATGGTGGTCAACTTTCTTACAAAAATAAAATGAAAACCCCCGATCAAATTTCTGTAGCATTTTGGCTCAATTGATCACTGCTAAATCATGTTGAAAAACTAAACTCAACCCCACAAACTGAAATACCTGAACCACTCATCTGAATCTGAGAAACCCTGTATCAATCCCATACATTGCACATAACACATAGCAGGAAAGAGAACAAACACCCCTATGGGGGCTAGGGTTACCTTGTCCTAACTTTGAAATGATCTAGGGTTTCACTATTCAAACAAGTGGTATCATACATTCTAGATATGGGAGAGCATCATGTCCTATTTTTGGAAGGTACTATAGCTTGCTATGTGCACAAGGTTGACTCTATTCTAGGGGTTAAAGTCAAGGTGACGTTACTAAAGAATCCGTTGGGTCATAACCAATGAAAATCCCAGGAAATCAAAAGAGTCAATATAGCCTCTCTTCAAAGTCTAAGAACTTTAGATAGCAGAGCTACCTTTTTGACAGATGTTAAAATGTTATAACACAAGGCTTTAAAGTAACGTAAAGATAGGTATAATGTCACAAAAAAGCTTGTCTGTGCTCCCAATAGTATCTAGGCAACTTAGAGACTTTGAGTGCACCAATGCATGCAATGCAAAGAACATATAATTGAAAATAAAAGTCATATCATGGAGTTCGAGTCAAGGTTTCATAAAATCCCCAATAGAGTTGCCAAAAACTATAACATGCTCGAGGGGTACCCATTTGTGTTAAACTATTCCGACCCTCGATTTCTTTGACCAAGTCTCACAAGTACAATGTGAAACATAGATGAAATTCCAGTTTTGGAAACTTTTATAGAAAATCCATTTTATTTCAAAACCTTTGTCAAAAATGGACTACATCACCAGATATTAGAGTCGCCACCTAATATTTTAGAAAAATTAGGAAACTCGTGACTCGTACCAAGGCCACCGTTCGTTGTCACCAAAGATGCTTGGCTCGGAACCTTAGGTATGAGATGGGAAGGTCATTATTGAACACCCTCGCTCACTCGATCAAAAGATCAGCCTCTACTAAACATGATATGAGTTTTATTTTCTTTATATGTTCATATTCTGATTATTTAATAAATCCTAAAAATTACTATGTGAAGCAAACAAGTATAGACTATGTCACCCACTTTGAAACAACTTGATTTCATGTAGTTTTGAAAAAAAAAAAGTTTTGAAGATGTACAACCCAAATAAATTGATTTTATAAACATGAAAAACCAATATCATTTCAAATTAAGCGGCACAACCTCCATCTACCAGCATTCATACAGTATATCAAGTAAGCAAGTAGCCTCATGGTAGAATGCTAAACATAGTAAGAAAAACACACACAAATGGGATGCTAAAGCATAAAAAATTACATATTTACTGACGTCCCGCAAATAGTTGCAAAACAAAGTTAGCAAAATATACATGATCTTATATACAAAATCCTAATACAATTCACGCATGAGATGCAACTAAATATTTGGCTTCTAAGATATGACATGTGAATTATCTCAAGAACATGAGGTAGCGCACATAATCACATAAGAATTGATTGAATCCACAAATGCAAACTTAGTCGAATCAAGATGTATGAAACATGGATGCAAAGCATAGATAGGATGAAAAACAAAATATGATGCATGTTCGCAAATAAGGAAAGTAAGTAAAAGAATGGGATAGAAAGAAGCTGGATTAGGGGGATTATTACAACACTGTAAATAAATTATTACAAACAAAATGAGAGAGGGAGGAGGAAAATATTACAACAACATAAAACAAAACCTCACAAAACACTCAAAATAAAATAGACAAAAGAAAAAGCTTCATTTGCCTTGGAAATCATCGGAAGTTGGTCAATGTCAGAAGACGATGTCGTCTTATCCAAAAAAAGCTAATTGGCTGGCCAAATAGGTCGACTGGCCAACTAGGCCGAGCAAAACCTATCTTATTGCAAAACCAGGAAAAGGGACAAACAAGAAGTATATAGGTGGCTCAACTAACCACTACCGGTTAGCTTACGACATAACTAATATGAAACAAGAGCAAGAAATAAGCACGAAACATAAATATGAGCTAAACTAACCACTTGGATTACAACAAAACAATAGGAAATAGAAAGCAAGAAAATAAATATAAGCTAAACAAACCACTTGAATTATAACAAAATACTAAGAAATAGAAAGCAAGAAAATAAATATGAGATAGAAAATATAAGGAAATGAAAGACTTGAAAATAACATTCCAAATAAAGATTGAATTTCTTGATTTCCAAACTTCCTCTTGATTGTGAAATTCCCAATCCTCAACTCGAAAATTCAGAATTCCTGCTTGAAATGGTGTACACGAGGTTGTCACTTTCAGTCAACAAACACTCTTTCTCTAGTCAAAACTCAACAATATGATTATAATGATGTGTTGTTGCTAATTTTCAGAATAAAATGTGAGAATAGCAGTGTATTGATGAGGTAAAATAGTGAAGGAATTTCAGCAACTTTGGCTAAGTGTTTTTCTTTATCCAGGAAGCTCTCTCATGTCCTATTGTAGCCCCATCTCTATCAATCTGATGTCCTATTGTATATGCAAAGGTGGAGAATATGGAGAACTTAGTGGAGAAGATAGTGAAAGACAACAATGGAAGACAAAGGATAATAGGGTGAAGGGAATAAGCTTTTGGCCATGCTTTCTCCACCTCCCATGTAAAGAGGCCAACTATATTGTTAGTGGAGACAGAGTGTATCTGCATTTCGTGCATGGGTGGGTCAAAAAAATGGGTTTGGGAAGTGCCCACCCGAACCTGCCAAAAACTAGGCAAAACTGCATGAGCTCACTGTGTTGGGGTGGTCAATCGGCCAGATGTCCGGGGGGTTGACCGGCCAGGGAGGGTTTCACCCGTTTCCCTTCGGTTCGACTTTGCTTCACTCCGGGGTGGTCCGACTTCACTCTAGGTGTCTAATGAGGCTCAAATACATGACCAACATAGGCTTAAAGTTGTGAATAAAGCTCAAATTCCATCTCTTCTTATTGAGGATTCTGTGAGAAACACGTTCCGAATTTCATCATTGGGTGATCAAAAGAAAGCGCCTAAGTCTTAGGGTTGGTCAAAATGGGGTGTCTACATGCATGTATGTCAAATATATCGTGTGTCCTATAATATATGGTATAACTACTACTATACATTTTTAGTCTCTGTTGATCTAATTATTAGTTTTATATGATATCTTAAAAATTCATTTCAATGAATGATTGCAATTATTAAATTGATACATGTTTTTTTATTTTATTTTTTTTGAATTGTTTTTATTCTCACTTTTGTCCATTCTATTGTTTATGTGAGAATTTTATTAATAAATTGTGTGGTATAAAAATGATCAATATTTAGTTGGAATAATTATTCATACATATTTGGATCGGTGAAAGTTATTTGTTAGATATTATTCATATTGTTTAGCATAAGTATGAGATATATATTATGTCTCTTTTTATTAAATGATTAGTTTTACATTAAGATATTTTTCTTAATCTTATTTTCATTCGGAAAAAAACTTGAGACTCCTTATGGGAAAAAACTGATCAACTATTAGTATCAATTTGGTTTCTATTGAATCATCCTTTAAACATGCTTGCTAAATTTAAAAATTAAAAACAACTATCTCATTGATATAAGTAACACAATTTAATAGGATTAGACACGACTACAACTCAATTATATATTGGCTAAATTTAAAAAGTTAAAATTAAAAACATCTATTACATGGGCAGAATCCAATTAGGTTATAACTATTTATTAAACTTAAAAAATAAAAAATAAAAATTGAACATTAAAAATACTTATCTTATTCTACTACAAATGAAAAAAATAAATAAAAGCACCTACTTTTTTTTTTCCTAGATGGTGAAAACACTTAAGTATTAGCTAAATTAATTGGCATATGTAGTCATAATCAATTGGGTCAAATATTTGACTATATTTCAATCATAACTATCTGATTATAAATGTAATAAATATGAAAAAATATTTAAAAAATTTCATAATCATTAGACTATTTATCATGTCGCCCAATGTTCACTAAAAACAATTCTTATTGCATAAGGTTCAAAATTTCGAAGACCCAATAAGATAAAAAATATTGAGTAATCTAAATCTACCTTATACTACTAAAAATTACCACATAAAATCTCTAACATAATCAAAATCTACTAACTCTACCGTATTAGATTCACATCACAACTAAAATCACATCTCTTTTTTGTTGGGGAATTTTCAGAATGGGTTTTCAAATTTATAGTTTATTTTTGGGTTTTTTCAAAACCTTCCATGTTTTTCTTTGGAAAGCATGAAATAAGTTTGGGGCTTTGTCCCACATCGGAAAGGGAGGAAAACATGGAGCACTTAATAAAGTGCTACATGCAATATTCCTTTGAATATCGAATTGTGAGGTGAAAGCTAGTGTGCATACATCCGCACACGCACATGCATGCGCGCACACATGGCGTGGGCTGTGTGGCATTTGATGGCACACTTTGCACTTCGCAAGGCGCCATGAGGTGCTTTCCTATTTGCATCGAACATGTTGGAGCGATGACGTGGATCCAACGTGGCATGGGTGATGTTGAATACAATCAACTCCACGTGGCAGTGATGTGTTGTCCGTTGGCAATGAGTCAACTAATCTATCAAATGGTTGTGTGTCCGAACTGGAGCAGGTTGATCATAGCTATTGACTGGAGATGCATGCAATCATACGGATGAGATGGCACTCGATCATGATTAGGTGTGATTAGTCAAGGTGTCTATTCAGTGTGAGAATTATTTGCACCATAGATCATCGATCCAATGGTCAGATCTGATTGGACGCTATCAAGGGACATGACCATTCGATTAGGTGCATCAAGGCCTATAAATAGGCTACGAAATCAGCCATTTCATTCCATCCAAAAATTCAAAATTCATTCCTGCAATTCTCTCTCTCTCTCCCTCTTGATTTAGAGTTTTCAATCAAGAGTTTCTTAAGCAAATTTCTACTTTTCTTACTGGTAATCAAGTTCTGCATATTTGATTATCAGTGTCTTGTTTTTCTTGATTATATCAAGAGTATTATGATCTATTGTCATCAGTGCAGACGCCGATATATTTGATCTTTAGATTAGGCTTCATTGTATCCTGAAGGAAAATTTGCTATAACCCCCTGCACACCTTCTGATGGGTGCAAATATTGTCTTTGGGAAAGCGACTTAGTAACCCGACTTGAAGCACCAAATTTTTGTCCTTCATAGACAAGATCATCGCCATGTTTTGAAGACACGAAGACCATCAATTGAAGAATTCAAGACAATTTGTTCCAACAATCTAAAGACACTAAATAGATATGGCGATGCCTATTCAGAAAATGACTCAAGATTTCATGAAGCTTGACCGGTTTGATGGCGGCAATTTCCGTCGCTAGCAAAAGAAGATGCACTTTTTGCTCACCACTCTCAAAGTGGTCTATGTGCTGACTACCCCCTATCCGGTGGAGCAAGAAGATGAGACTATGGAGCAAACCCATACCAAAACCAAATGGGAGAATGACGACTACATTTGCCAAGGACACATTCTGAATGCACTGTCAGACTCTCTGTTCGATGTGTATCAACATCTGGAAATGGCAAAGCAACTTTGGGACATACTACAGTCAAAGTACCTCACCGAGGATGCCACCAGTAAGAAATTTCTTGTTAGTGATTTTATGCATTTTACTATGATTGATACAAAGCCCATTATGGAACAATTCCATGAGATCCAACATATTCTGAGTTAGTTTCGACAAAAGAATATGAACATGGATGAATCTATTATAGTTTCGTCTATAAAAGAGAGACTACCATCTTCTTGGAAGGATTTTAAAAAACTTTGAAACACAAAAATGAAGATCTAACTTTAGAGGAATTGGCTCAACACCTCCAAGTTGAGGAAGAGTCAAGACTTCTTGAAAGTAAAGAAAACCAATTGGCTCAAACTTCCAAGATTCACATGGTGGATGATGGCAAGAGGTTCAACAAAAAGAAGCGTAAGCGTGAACCCCAACCCGAGAAAAATGCTAAGAAGCCAAAAGGTGCTTGCTGGCACTGTGGCAAGCCAGGGCACTTTAGGAATGAATGTCGGTTATACAAGAAGAAGCCAGAAGCATCAAATGCCAAGAACAAGTTCGTGGCTGTTGTATCCGAGGTGAACATGCTTGAAGATGCTGGTGACTGGTGGATTGACTCAGGAACAACAAGGCACGTCTGCAATGATAAGAGCCGTTTCACTACTTATGAACAAGTAAGTGATGGAATAGTTCTCTACATTGGCAACTCTTCAACTGCTACTATCAAAGGCAAAGGGACGGTGGATCTAGAGTTTACATCTGGAAAAGTCTTAAGTTTTAATGATGTTTATCATGTACCTGATGTCAGGAATAACCTTGTATCTAGAAGCCTACGTAATAAGCATGGTTTCAAGTTAGTATTTGAGTCGGACAAATTTGTCTTGTCTAGGGGTGGAATTTTTCTTAGGAAGGGCTAGATGTATCAGGGAATGTTCAAACTTAACATTATCAATAATACATCTATTTTTGCTTGTATTGTTGATTCTCTTTCTTTATGGCATGCTCATTGAGGTCATGTTAATACTAGGAAAATGCATGATATGATTAATTTAGATTTAATTCTTAAGTATGACATTGATATATTTGAAAAATGTAAATTTTGTGTGCAATCAAAAATTACTTGCATTCCATTTCCTAAAGTAGATAAAACCATATCTCTACTTGAACTTGTGCATAGTGATGTATGTGACATGCATAGCACCCCCACTAGAGGTGGTAAGAAATATTTTGTAACATTCATTGATGATTTTTCTAAGTATTGTCATATCTATCTTTTGCATTTAAAAGATGAGGTGCATGATAAATTCAAGATTTTTAAGACAGAAGTAGAAAATCAATGTAATGTCAAAATAAAGAGACTTAGGTCTGATAGAGGCGGTGAATACCATTTTCCAGAATAGTGTGAAAATGTTAGTATTATTCATGAGAAGTCTGCACCCTATACACCACAACAAAATGGAGTAGCTGAAAGAAAGAATAGGACATTAACATAAATGATTAATACTATGCTTTCTTACTTTAGTTTAAGTTCTAGTTTTTGGGGTGAAGCCTTGCTCATTGCCTGTCACATACTCAATAGAATTCCTCTCAAGGGAAAAAAAAATGTTACTCCTTATGAACTTTGGAAAAACAAGAAACCTAATCTTGGTTACTTCAAAACATGGGGTTGTAGGGCAATGGTCAGATTGCCTGAACCTAAAAGGAAGAAATTAGGTGAAAAAGGAATTGAATGCACATTCCTTGGCTATGCTATACATAGCAAAGCATATAGGTTTCTGGTAGTAGAGCCTAATGGTTCAGTGGAAACAAATACCATCATTGAATCACGTGATGCTGTATTTTATGAGAATCATTTCACAACCATTCCAAGGTTGGATTCTAATTAAGAAATTGAATCAACCCCTTTGATGTTTATAGAGGAAAGTGAAAGACATGAACCCATTGAGCCTAATGAACCTTGTGGAGAAGTAGGTTTGGAAATACTATTGGATCCTGAAGCACATCCCTGATCCTCTGATCGTCACCTGAAAAAGGGATTAAAACTCTGGTCGAGGGTGCCGGAATTAGCACTCCGACGGACAAGTTAGTGTAAGTCTATTGTTTGCTTGAGGCTTAAGTTTTTTGGATCTATTCTCACGTACCTTTCTTTGGTTGATGCTCCTCTATTTATATTCCCTTTTGGGCCCCAGGGTCGGGCCCACTCTTAATCCATCGTGTGATTGTTCATTCGGCCCCTTCTGTTGTATACCAATTCTCACTCGGCTTTTTGTTCAACTGGTTCTATGGCCGGTTAGATATTCGGCGTCTGGATCGTATAGGATGGAGCCGAATATAATATATATCCCGATTTTCTAAGTGTACCCCGCATCTCCACCATCACTATTATTTGGCTCCCACAATTGCCCCCCAAACATCCCACTAACACCAGTTAGTCGGTGTGTTTGGTTTCGGACTTGAAAAGTCAACAAAAATTCAACGGTTAACCTCATTCCAATGTAAGTGTCAGAACGCATACGTTTTTTGGTCATCATTATGATTTCCAGCCCTTCATACGCTTCCTTCATTTAATGCGATTTAAAACTTCGTCCTTCGAATGTATGTTTTTGAATACTCAAAGTTTTCCATTCGCCTCTCAGTATAACACCTTCATTTCGCGACCTCTGTAACTTCCTCCCGTTTCTCATTGTCTTCTCCGCTTCTTGTAAGTTCTCTTTTTCCCCCATTTTGAATCCCATTTCCTTGTTTGTTTTTAGTTTAGCATACTCCCTAAACTGTCTAGGATGGCTAAACATTTGAAAGCCCTTCTTTCTGCGGATCAAGTCACTGGTTTTCGACGCCATTTTGCCATTCCTAACGACGTCCACCTGTCACTCGTGGCAGAGAGCACACTTGCTATGGAGAGGACTGATGAGAGTACAATCATCTTTCCTCTCCTATAAATTGCTGAGGGCGGAGTCCGTTTCCCCCTTCACCCATTTCTAAGGGCCGTCCTTCACCGCTGGGGTCTAATCCCTTCCCAACCTAATGTAAATTTTTACCGAATCGTAATGGGAATTGTAGAGTTGAACCGACGCCTTAGGATCAATCTTGGTATCCCTGCTATTTAGCATTGCTATGCCTTGGCCATATCTTCTGGCTGGCAATGGTGCTACTTTCTCAAGGCTAAGGACACCGACCATCATTTGGTGACTATGCTTGCTAGCTCTGGCAAGCGAGTTAACGATGTTATGGTCGTTGTCCAAGGCAACTGGGAATTTGGCGAGGGCGAAGATCGCCTAGATCCTGTGCCTAGACGAAAAGGTGAACCAGGTGGCCATAAAGCTTCTTACATGTATTTGATATATATTTAATCGGCTTTCCTTTCGTGTACTTACCGCTTTATTTATGCAGGAAACGATTTGAAGAAAGTTCATGTTTCGGCTGACGACGCTATGCTTGCGGAAATCAAAACTGCACTCCAGTTTTTTGCCGTCCAAACCTCCAGAAGCAAGGGACAGCGGCTCATATACTTCTCAGATATGAGCCGACTTATGCAACCTTTTCGGCCGCAGACAATATTCCGATTCCGAGGGGCGAACAGCAGCTCACGGCTCTTATCTTTCCCAACTTCAAAAACCTCAGGCAGATTGGTTTGGAAGCTTCTGACTCAGAGCAGGCGGAAGAACCAGTAGTCGAGGAAGTCACCGAACAACCTAATCAGTCCACTTCGGAAGCCGAAGTTGACGAGGCTCTGAACTTGGCTTTTGAAGAAGCCGGCCTTAATCAATCCAACCCTCTATCTACTTCAGGCCGAGGGGACGCCTCCTTTGAAGACATTTTTACCGACTTAGGGGACCTTCCTGGCGCGTACCCTAACAACATGGCTAAGGAGTCGCTAACGCAGATGGCCAGGAAGAAAAACGCCAAACGGATGGCCGCCCGGAGGAGGGCCGAGACTAACTGATCCAATCCTCCCCCTATTGCCGTGGCTGAGTCTTTTCCACCGAATACCGAAACAGAGCAAGTTGAAATGGCCGAGACGGAACAAATTATTGAATAGTTGGATCAGGAGGCCAAGCAGAGGGAGGAAAAACATCCCACTGAGTGTGAAGCCGACCCTGAGGAAACACTTTCCGATAAACGGCCGCCCTTGGAGGAGTCGGACTCGATCGTGCCATTCATCGTCAAACCAAGGATAAAGAATGTGCCGATTGCATCCGATACGTCGGCTCTGAAAGATTCAGCTGTGGTCCTGAGCATGGCTTCCTTAATTTCCCCACCGGTTAAAAGTGTAACTTTTCGGGCAGAGCCAGATTTGCTGTCAATTGCCTCAGCCGCTCAATCGGCCATATTGGTACGTGACTTAACCTTATCTGTAGTCTTCTGCCTATATATATTTTTTTATTTTTTATTATGGCTTAACTCTAATTCCTTGCTTTGTAGACGGCGGGCAGGTTAGCCGAGATCGGCTGCCGTCAACATGATGCTATTGAACAGATTGGCATGTTGAAAGCCGAAATTGAAAATGAGAAGAGCAAGGCTGCGGAAGCCTCTCAAAGAGCCAAATCCGAGTCGGCGAGAGCGGCGAAGGAGAGTACAAGAGCCGATGCCAAGACAGAGAAGGCGAAGAGTTCTAACCAACTTAGATTAGCCGCCGAGGAGAGGGAAACCGCGAGCAAAAGACGCGCTCAAGTTAGCCAAGGAGGTGATTGCCAAATTGGAAGCCGATTTGGAAGAGTCGAAGAAGGCGAAGGAAATAGTCAACTCCGAGGTTTCCAAAGCGTTCCAAGCTGGGAAGGACGCCGCCTTGGAGAACTATGTGGAGGAAGTACCCAAATTTGAGAATCGGGGCTTCAAACACGGCTGGCTCAAAGCCCTCACTGCCGCTAATGTGACATTGGCCCAGCCGATTCCATATGAGCAGGTGGACGTTAAGCCGCTGGAGTCTAACCCTGAAGATTGACGAGGGTGACATTCCAATTTTTGTTAGGCATCTTCCATGCATGATGTAGACGCGCCCTGGGGGGCCTCATGCTACAATTCGGATTCAAATGTCACGGTTCTTAATTTGATCTCACAATGTGCGATGTGAGATTGATAAATCACCAAAGAGTCCAAATCCGGCAAATCGTTTTGGAAAACTGATTTTTTGTAAAGAAGTGCCAAACATGGACTGCTTTGCCAGATACAGAGTCGCCACCTAAATATTTTATTTTGGGGGAATTTAGGAAACCCTAACTCGTGCCTAAGGCCACATGTCCGTCATCACCAAAGTTGCCTCGGCTCGGGAACTTGGGTACGATTGGGGAAGGTCATCTATGAGCACCCCCGCTCGCCTGATCAAAGATCGGCCACTACTAAACATGATATCTTGTTTTTGAAAACACATGCGTTCTTATTCCAGTTATTAGCTAATCTTACCATGTGATGCGCACAGCAAACAAGTATAGACTAGATCGCCTAATTTGGAACAAAACATTGCATATTCGTTTGTTTGAAAACGGTTTGAAATTTGCTACTCATAAGTAGGCTAAATCGAGGATTTCAATGAATTGTTCCAATTCAAGCAATCCAACCTTCACCCACAGGCATTCAGGCAGTTATATCAACTAAACAGTTAGCCTCATGGCAAGCATGCTTTCGTGGAAACAATAACACACATGCAGTATGCTAAAGCATAAACACTTACAGTGTACTCCGAGCCAAAATAGAAACTAGTTAGTAATCAATGCATGATCTTAGTTCATGTTAAGATGGCTAATGCAATGCATGCGAAATGCAACTAGAAATAGGCTCGGCTATTCTAAGATGACATATGAGATGCGATAATTGATACATGTATTCAACTTGGAATTAAAATACGATGCAGTTAATATGATGCGCCGAGCCCGGTGCATGCAATGTAGATGAATGATGCAAACATGCAAGCATAAGTATGCTAATTGAAAATAACCCTAAACTAACCATCAAAAGCAGGTAAGTAAAAGGGAGAAAGACGTGGGGTTGGAAGACATACACACATGCACACACACTTATTACAAAATTCGCCCTCTCGACGGAGGGTCCGAATGAATAATACAAACCAACTAACTAACTAACTAACAAGCTAATTAATTAATCTAATTAAACTAATTAGACTATTACAAACCAAATTGAATTAATAAGAGAACTACTTACTAATTATTACATCACTTAACTAATTAACAAATTTATTAATTAATTACAAATTCATGCTAACTAATAAGAAAAGCAGTAAACAATGCTGCCTCAGCTCTGTTTGAGGAGGAAAATGATGCATGCTCGCACTCGGTTTCTCGCCTCGAAATACCTTCTGGTTGCTCTCTTGAGGCTCTGTCTACAGGGTGTCCTTGAGAACTTGCTGCTAGAACTTACCAAAACCAGGCTAGGGAATGCACCAGTGGCCTGCCAGCCATGGGGAGCTGCTGCCGACCACCTGCCGGCCAAAGATGATACACTGCCGGCCAAGGATGAGGAGGTGCCGGCCATCTGTAGGACACTGCCGGCCACTGATGTGTTGTGACACCAAGCTGCAGCAGAGCACAAAAAAAGAAAATTGAGGGTCTCCCAAGGGTATGTACGCATTATGCCACCCCGTATCATCTCAAAACATCAAGGGGGAGGCATAGTCGGATCCAAGACCATCAATCACGCATCCCGATGCATGATGGCCAAAGATCCAACTTGTGCAAATCAATGTGAAATGAATGCACAAATAAACACATAAGGCCTAGAACTCTATCATGGATAATCAAGAGCGTCGGTGACCGAGAATTGAGACACGTTTCATCACTTAAAGTATGAAACGTCCCTCGTTTCTCGTGCTCGGATTAACACTTAATCCGGACAACAATGCAACACAAAGTGTGCTAAACACAATGCTAACTCGAACATGCAATCATGGAATATAACTTAAGCATGCAAAATGCAATGTAATAAACATGCAACAACATGTAATGGAACTAGCATGCAACAACATGCAAAGATAGAGCAAGTATACAACAATATACAAGACAAGCATGCAACAACATGCAAAGTATGGACTTAAACCAAGATAGGCAGACCTCAGCCATGCCCAAACAGTGGCCATAATGCTAAAATGAAGGCACCGAAAACACATACAAACATGCATGCCAATTGGCTCGCCAATTAAGATACTAAAGTGCAACTCTCAAGAGCACTTAAAGAGTGAATGAAGTGGGAACATGGAAATGCTACACACTCTGAAATAACATGATGAATGATGCCAAATCATGTACGCAACACAAATGAAGCATGCTACAAAGCTTGAAGCTAGCAAGAGCACTTACACTATAGCTATGCAAAACATGAAGCATATGGAAAGGGCAACCTAAAATAGTCCTAGATCATGCCAAAATGAGTCTAAAACATGCACGGAAGGAAGCCAAAATATGCTAGCATGAAGGGCATAAAGCATGGAATATGCAAGGCAAATAGGGTGGATTACACTACACCTACTAAAACCAAGCATGAAATGACTCAACCAACAAAAATCAGAGTTATATTATGGCAAGATAACCCCAAAAACACACTGAAATGATAGCTCGCAAGCTTAGGCATGAAGGCATACGCAATGGCTCATGTTAAGGCATAAAGGGCAAACCCTCCAACGCATTGAAATAGTGAGAGATGCAAGTCTATGGCCATGAAACATGGACTGAAATCACATAACAAGTGATGCCAAATCACTGAAATAGGCCAAGCAATGCATGCTAGAGGACTTAACACACCAAGCTAACAAGCTAGATTGAACCAATGCTATACAAAGCAAGTCATGGATGACCAATACAACTAAAATCAGACCTTAGACATGATAAAGCATAAACAAAATCTTCTTTAAGCTAAGCCAAAAGCATGCTAAAATGACATGTTACAACATGATACATGTTAGGCAATTTCATGGCATTATACTACAAGTGTATAGAGCATGCAAGGGCCAACCAAACCAAAACAGAGTCATGGCATGCTAAAACAACACTAAAAACCTACTGAAATGGAAAGAAAACAAGCTAGAATGGCATGCTACCTCATGAGGCATACAAAGCTAGTTTGTGTGATTTACACTACAAGTGTATTAACCATGCATGGAATGACCAAAGCAAGTAAAACCAGTGGTATGCCACAGCAAAATAACCATACATACAAGCTAAGATATGGTCAACATACACTTAATAAAGATGTTCAAACATGAGGCATATTAAGGCATGTATTGAAGATGCAAGGAGAGGGGATGGCCCTCCCCTTCTTAGGACCTTAAAACACCATCCCCACCACTGAAATCCCTCTGGATTTCAGTGGTGAGAAGGCCAAAACAAGGTGGTCCCGAAGCTCACAAAAAAGGCTAAAAAACAAGGCCAAACAAAGCCTAAGAGGGGGTAAACAACCCCAAACACAAAAGTGATCTGAAACAAAGATCAAAAGCATGCAAAAACAGAAATTTTATTAGTTATGAGCTAAGCTTAAAACAACATGCAAGATAGGATAAAAGCTTAAGCAAGAAAGGGGGATTAAAAGTTAAGTTTCTCACCCTTGATGACCACCTTCAAGGCTGCAACTCCAGCACCCTTTTTGATCCAAAACCAGCTCAAGAACACCAAAAACAACCTTAAGAAGCCTCAACAACACAAGCAAGGTGTTTGAGTGTGTGTTTGTGTGTTAAAGTAAGACAATACTACACTTTAAGCACCAAAAATGAAGAACAAAGAGAGATATAGATACAAAACTATATCTATATCTCAGTCCTCCAAAATCTCAACCTCTGAAATGGAGGAGGATCCTCTCCTTATATAGAAGAGAGGCAATGTAAAGCTTGTTCAACAAGCTTGAAAAGGGCCTCATCCCTCCATACACGTGTATGGAGGAGAGCTGAGTGAAAACTAGCTGGCTTAAAATATCTGGCGTGAAACCTGCTGAGACAAGGGGTTCTGCCGGTCATCAGTAGTGGCCGGCAGTGCCTCATTGTTAGCCGGCACCTTATCATTGTTGGCCGGCATAGGGCCGGCAATGGCCATTCATGGCCGGCACACTCCCATAGAGGCCAGCAGCAAAAATCAATCCTGGTCCTTGACTTGAAGAAAGCCTAGTTCCTTCATCTGGACTCCATTTTAGGTCATTCTTGAGCCTAAACTATAGCCCCGAAAGTCTTCTTTCCAAATTTGGAAGCCTCACCTCAAAGATTCATGTGTGCTAAGAGATATTCCTCTTTTAGTGAAGGTTGCTTAGTTTCGATCCAACCGAAATGATGCCTAACTTCAACCAACCATACCTCTCCTATCCAGACTCAGCTTCAGGAGATTCTTGAGTGCAAAATGAAGCCCTAAAAGTCTTCTTTCCAACGGTGGTGGCCTCATAGCTGAAAGCCAAATGTGCAAAATGATAGGCCTGATTTAGCGAGGGTTGCTCGACTCTCTCTTAACGATTCATGCCCATTTTCTCCCTCAACTTGGTTTCTTCTCTTCTCTCCTCTTTTCTTCAACTCCAAACCCCTAAACAAGGTGTTTTGAAAGATTTTTCAAAGAGTTCATCTCTCTTTCATTCATTTCCACTTTGTCCTCGCTCAGTTTATCGAAAAGCGCAACATTTAACGAAATGCGAGCCTCGAAACATCGTAGGAACTTTATTTCAAAAATATTTTGACAGAGAGGGTTTTAAGGTCTAAAAACCATTCAAAATAGATTTGGTCCAAAATGGGGTGTGAGGTTAGGATTTGACTCTCCTCTTGCCGAAGAAATCGAACCTTTGCCCTGCACATCTTTCATTACCAAGTAGACCATCAGTAGCGCCCAAGTCTTAAGGGCGGTCAAAAATGGGGTGTCTACACATGGTTCTTGTAGATTTTTGTTAGTAAATTTTTGTTTAGTAGATTTTTGTTAGTAGATTTTTGTTTATTTAGGATAATTTTCATGTGTAAAATGACTACTATCTGTACTAAATTTATTAATGAAAATTTCCTTTGCTTTTCACTAATGTCTGTTGCGTGTGCTAGCTATCAATCTAGTAGGATGTAAGATCATGAGGAAATTAAACATCCGATTAAATATCTGTCGATTAGATAACTGTGTATCTTTTCAATTTAGCCGAATGAATTAATGAATATGCCCTTGCCTTAGCTAATGAATGAACTTGAACGCCGAATATCAGTGGTTCATGGAGTGGCTAGGGCACATGAACCTATCGACACAAGGCCTTGAAATTTAGCGAATCATTAGCCGTTAAGATTAACGAATCTGCCCTTGCCCCAATTAAGGAATGAACTGGAATGCCGAATATCGGTGGTTCATGGAATGGCTGGGGCACATGAACCTATCGGCACAAGGCCTTCAAATTTAGCCGATTAGATTAACGAATCTGCCCTCGCCCCAGTTAAGGAATGAATTGGAACGCTGAATATCGGTGGTTCATGGAATGGTTGGGGCACATGAACCTATCGGCGCAAGGCCTTGAAATTTAGCCGATTAGATTAACGAATCTGCCCTTACCCCAGTTAAGGAATAAACTAAAACGCCGAATATCGGTAGTTCATGGAATAGCTGGGGCACATGAACCTATCGGGGCAAGGCCTTGAAACTTAGCCAATTAGATTAACAAATCTGCCCTTGCCCCAGTTAATGAACTGGAATGCCAAATATCGGTGATTCATGGAACAGCTGGGGCACATGAACCTATCGGCACAAGGCCTTGAAATTTAGCCGATTAGATTAACGAATCTGCCCTTGCCCCAGTTAATGAATGAACTGGAATGCCGAATATTGGTGGTTCATGGATTGGCTAAGGCACATGAATTTATCGGCTCAAGGCCTTGAATGCGACAATTGATGAGATTGCCTCGAGAGTGCTGCCTCCGTAATCAATAAATGGAAGGGGGGCTACGTGCGTGGGGGCACCATTGTTGCGTTCAAATCCAACAAATTGGGAGAGGAAAAAAGAAGTGTGGATGACTGTGGATGGCAAGGAGACTATTCTTCAATAGAAGAGGGGAAGGTAGGACACTCGCAGAGCTGGACACAGAGATGAACCAAGGTGGTGAGCCTACGTGCACGGGGAGTAGGACGTTGAGGGAGCGCGAGAAACACCAATCCCCACGTCACCGAAGTAAGTCACCCAGAAAGGAAAGATAGCAACGAGGTAACTCCCCTCATTCGAAAGGTGAAGCCAGTACGACACTGCGGCCGTTGAATTTTTTGGTTTTTGTTGAGAACAAACCGATGACGGAGGTGGATTCCATCATTCGCGACCCAAATGTAGCAGTCGAGTTCTGCCAGAAGTTCAGCAGTCCATGGTTGGTCGGGCTGATTATGAAGTTTTTCAGGAGGGTGTTCATGGAGCAGTAAAGGGTTTGTATACCTCCTATGAAATCGGCATGCGTCTGTGTGCCACGCGATGAGAGATAGAGCAAAGGGATGCTCGCATTCAAAGCTTGCAAGCCCACGCGGAGAAAGCCAAAAATGAGCTGAAGAAAGCTAACCTCTCTGAGACTCATTCGGCGAGTCAAGTGAATCCGATTGTCGCGGAGCGAGTAAATCGCCGAATTCTAGATCACGCGATTGCCGACCGAGAGACGGCTAGTATGTTCGCAATAGAATCTGCCAAGGCTAGGTCCTATGAGAAAGGCTTCCATGAGGGCTGTAAAATTGGAATAGAGAAGACGAAGGAGAAACTAGCCGAGAAGGTTTGTCGATGCGAAAATCGCAGATTTAAGCATGGATGGACCAAGGCTCTTCGGGCCGCGGGCGTTGATCCGGCGTCACCCTTATATCAGAGTTATACTTTTCCATTCGAGGCTTTCGAAGCCGAGAAGACTGATGACGAGGGCAGAGCCGAATAATTTTGATGTATTATTATTATTTTTTTTTTTTTTTTTTTGTAAAGCATGTACTTATGATTTATTAAATAAAACATATTATTCTGAATGTCTCCAAGAGTGTAATTTCTTTATTGAAAATAAATATTAGTTTTTCTGATGTTTGTAGAAAGTAATCAATCTTCCTTGCAAATCAAGTTGTCTAATACTTTACGTCGATCATAATATCCACGAAAGAAGCTCCGAATTCGAAGGCTTAATCGGCCCAAACGTCATTCACGAAGGGCGCTCCGCATTCGAAGGCTTATTTGTGTTTGGCCCAAACATGGGCGTTCCGAATTTGGATGCTTAATCGGCCCAAACGTCACGAAGGGCGCTCCAAATTCAGACACTTATTTGTATTGGCCCAAGTGTCACGAAGGGCGCTCTGAATTCAGAGGCTTAATCGGCCCAAACGTGTCATGCACGAAGGGCGCTCCAAATTCGGAGGCTTAATTGTATTGGCCCAAACGTGATTCACAAAGGGAGCTCTGAATTCGGAGGCATAATCTGCCCAAACGTGTCATACACGAAGGGCGCTCCAAATTTGAAGGCTTATTTGTATTGGCCCAAATGTGTCATTCAGGAAGGGCGCTCCGAATTCGGAGGCTTAATTGGCCCAAACGTGTCATGCACGAAGGGCGCTCCAAATTTGGAGGCATAATTTTATTGACCCAAACGTCATTCACGAAGGGCACTCCAAATTCGGAGGCTTAATCAGCCCAAACGTGTCATGTACGAAGGGCGCTCCAAATTTGGAGGCTTATTTGTATTGGCCCAAACATGTCATTCGCGAAGGGCGCTCCGAATTTGGAGGCTTAATCGACCCAAACGTGTCATGCACGAAGGGCTCTCCAAATTCGGAGGCATAATTGTATTGGCCCAAACGTCATTCACGAAGGGCGCTCCGAATTCGGAGGCTTAATCGGCCCAAACGTGTCATTCATGAAGGGCGCTCTAAATTCGTAGGCTTTTTTGTATTGGCCCAAACGTAATTCACGAAGGGCGCTCCGAATTCGGAGGCTTAATCAGCCCAAACGTGTCATGCACGAACAGTGTTCCAAAATTGGAGGCTTAGTTGCATTGGCCCAAATGTGCCATGCACGAAGGGCGCTCTAAATTCGGAGGCATAATTGTATTGGCCCAAACGTCATTCATGAAGGGCGCTCCAAATTCGAAGGCTTAATCGGCCCAAACGTGTCATGCACGAAAGGCGCTCCAAATTCGGAGGCTTATTTGTATTGGCCCAAATGTGTCATTCACGAAGGGTGCTCCGAATTCGGAGGCTTAACCGGCCCAAACGTGTCATGCATGAAGGGCGCTCCAAATTCAGAGGCATAATTGTATTGGCCCAAACGTCATTCACGAAGGGCGCTCCGAATTCGGAGGCTTAATCGGCCCAAACGTGTCATTCATGAAGGGCGCTCTAAATTCGTAGGCTTTTTTGTATTGGCCCAAACGTGATTCACGAAGGGCGCTCCGAATTCGGAGGCTTAATCGGCCCAAACGTGTCATGCACGAACGGTGTTCCAAAATTGGAGGCTTAGTTGCATTGGCCCAAATGTGCCATGCACGAAGGGCGCTCTAAATTCGGAGGCATAATTGTATTGGCCCAAACGTCATTCATGAAGGGGGCTCCAAATTCGAAGGCTTAATCGGCCCAAACGTGTCATGCACGAAGGGCGCTCCAAATTCGGAGGCTTATTTGTATTGGCCCAAATGTGTCATTCACGAAGGGTGCTCCGAATTTAGAGGCTTAACCGGCCCAAACGTGTCATGCATGAAGGGCGCTCCAAATTCAGAGGCATAATTGTATTGGCCCAACGTCATTCACGAAGGGCGCTCCGAATTCGAAGGCTTAATCGACCCAAACGTGTCATTCACGAAGGGCACTCCAAATTCGGAGGCTTTTGACACAACCAGAACTCACTGGGCAACACAACCAGAACTCAAGAGAAAACATTGTATTGAAAAAATAAAGATATACACAGCTTAAAATCAAATAAGCTGTCGTGCCATGCAAGTTGACTTAATAATAAAACTTGCGCAAGTGTGTGGAATTCCACGGACGTGGCAAGCTTCTTTCATCCATGTCTTTGAGCTGATATACCCCTGTCCCTGCTATTGAGTCAATCTGATAGGGGCCGTCCCAGTTAGGACCCAATTTTTCGTCAGCTGGATTCCTAGGAGCGGGACGCAATTCTTGAGGACCAATTCTCCTGGTGTATAATGGCGTAGCTAAACACGTTGATTATACAACTTAGCATGCTTTTGCTGGTACCATGCCATGGATGCAAGGGCGCGGTCTCGGCGTTCTTCAATCATAGTCAAGTCCAAGGCCAACATCATGTCATTTCGGCCCATGTCAATAACCTTCGATTTCAAGGTTGGGAAGTCGATCTCCAGGGAGATGATTGCTTGGGTTCCGAAGCATAGAGCAAACGACGTTTCCCCAGTGGATCGCCACGGAGTAGTGCGATGAGCCCACAGCACACTGGGCAACTCTTCAACCCATCTGCCTTTAGCTTTCTCTAACCTTTTCTTGATGCCGTCCAAAATAACCTTGTTGGTGGCCTCCACTTGACCATTGCTTTGGGGGTAAGCCGGCGAGAAAAAGTAGGTCCGGATACCATAAGTGTTGCACAATTCTCGACACACCACAATCAAACTGGGTACCATTGTCAGAAACAAGTGCTCGTGGTATGCCGAACCTTGTTATGATGTTTTTCCATACAAAACGCTTAACGTCAGAATCTCGACTATGTGTTAGTGCCTCTGCTTCGACCCATTTTGTGAAATAATCCATCGCAACAATTAGGAATCGCCTGTTGCCTGGGGCCCGTGGTAATGGTCCAACGATATCGAGCCCCCATTGAGCGAACGACCAAGGACTAGTGATAGAATTTAACTCCTTGGCTGGCAGATGAGTTAAAGGGGGAAAACTTCTGGCATTTACTACATTTCTTGACATAACTCTCGGCATCAGTTCGCATGGTCAACCAATAGTACCCCTGCGATACGGCGTGATGGGCCAGAGAACGTCCGCCCGAATGGGAACCATAACTGCCTTCATGTATTTCAGACAAAAGTTCTTCGATTTTATCCCGGTGAACACACTCTAAGTACGGCCCAGAGAGAGATTTTTATAGAGCTTCCCCTGCGGATCCAAATAGTATCGGAGGGCTTTGTTTCACAGTTTGTGTGCTTCTTTCTTATTCATCAGGAGCTGCACTGAAGATAGGAATGCGGCGATAGGGTCCATCCAACTTGGACCCGGTTCGATAACGTTGACCTGAACTGATTCTGAAGAGGCAATGCTCGGCTTGGGATGAACCCTACTTCGATTGTCCGCTTAATTTCTGAGTTGATAGTAGAGGCTAAGCAAGCCAGGGAGTCTGCATGCATGTTCTGATCCTGGGTTATCTAATTCAGTTCGTGGTGATCAAATTTCACGAGCAAAGAATTTGCCATTTTCATATAGGCTGCCATGCGGTCATTTTTGGCTGCATTTTCCCCTTTCAACTGGTTGATTACTAGCTTTGAGTCACAGAAGACAAGCAGACGTCGCGCACCGAGGTGAAGTGCATTTCGTAGGCCAGTCAACAGTGCTTCATATTCGGTCTCATTGTTTGATGCGTCGAATCCCAATTTGATGGCCTATTCAATTATTGCCCCTTCAGGAGTCATGATTACTACACCAGTCCCACTGCCACGCTAGTTGGATGACCCATCGCAATACATCTTCCAAACGTCGCCAACATACATTCTCCAGTTGGGCTCAGTTTGCACTTGATCAGACTTAAAGTCGGCGAGGGATTCTGTGAACTCGGCTGCAAAGTCGGCAAGCACTTGCCCTTTTATGGAACTTCTGGGTAGAAACTAGATATCATACTGGCTGAGTTCAAGAGCCCATTTCGAGACACGCCCAGATGCTTCTGCGCTGCGGAGCGCTGACCGAAGAGGATATTGCGTTGGTACCCCAATGGTATGCCCTGAAAGTAGTGCATCAGTTTTCTTGTAGCCATAACGAGAGCAAGGATAAGCTTTTCTAATGGAAGATAACGTGTTTTAGTGTTGGCCATAGCCTTGTTCACATAGTAAACTGATCGCTGTTCCCCAAGTTCTTCCCTTATCAGTGTGGCGCTGACCGTCCAGCCGGATACTGCCAGATACAAGATGAGTGGATCGCCAGCCGCTGGTGTTGCCAAGAGTGGTACTGATCGAAGATAAGACTTCAGGCCATTCAAAGCGGCCTAGCACTCGGGAGTCCAATCAAATGCTCTGCCTTGCCGAAATGTGTGAAAGAATTGTCAGCAGCGATCTGTGGAACGACTGATAAACCTGTTGAGCGCGGCGGCCATCCCCATTAGCTTCTGAACCTCTTTGACTGACCAAGGGGATCTAAGCTCTAGAATTGCAGTGATTTGCCTCGGATGGCTTCAATTCCGCGGTGGTTAACGATGTAACCAAGGAATTTGCCGGATCCGATGCCGAATGCACACTTAGAAGCGTTCAATTTCATCTTGTACTTTCGCAAGATGCCGAATGTTTCTGACAAATCGGCTAGATGGGAGTTCTTTTCCTTGGATTTGACCACCATATCGTCGATGTATACTTCCATGGTACGGCCGAGTTGTTCCTTGAACATGGAAGTCACTAGTCTTTGATAAGTTGCCCCCGCATTCTTCAGCCCAAAAGGCATGACCTTGTAACAATAGGTTCCTCTTGGGGTGAGGAATGCGGTTTTTTGTTGATCCTCCAGATGCATAGCAATTTGATGATAGCCTCTGTAGCCATCCAAGAAGCTCATGTGTTAATGATGTGTCGTTGCATCTACGAGTTGGTGATGATAGCCTCTGTAGCCATCCAAGAAGCTCATGTGTTTCTAGGCAGGGGAAAACAGTCCTTGGGACAAGCTTTGTTCAAATCCGTAAAATCCACACAGACACGCCAAGAGCCATTCTTCTTCTTGACGACCAAATATTGGACAACCATGTAGGATAAGTTACTTCGCGAATCGCCCCGGCGTCAAGTAACCGATCTACTTCTTCAACGATGGCCGAAGCATGCTCCGCGGCTGACCGCCGACTTCTCTAAATAATTGGCTTACATTTCGAATCGACGTTCATGCGATGTTGGGCCACTGATGGGTCTACTCCTTGCATCTCATATGGGGATCATGCAAATACATCAATATTGCCGAGTAAGAAGGCTACCAACTCCTGCCTTTTGACTTTATCCAAGGAAGCGCCGATCATGAAGAACTTGTTAGTATTTCTGTCAATTTTGATCCGATGCAGGGCTTCGATTGCTTTTTCACTTGAGATCCTCCCAATGTCTTCGAGGCTCTCCCTATCTGGTACCTCAATTGCATGCACTTCCAGTTCCTTTGGTCTCTTTGTAGCTAGAAGATAGCATGCCTACGCCGATTTTTAAGAGCCGCAAATTTGTTCAATACCGCATTCAATCGAAAAACGGAGCAGTTGGTGGTAGGTGCTTGGCACGGCTTGCATTGTATGTAACCAAGTTTTGCCCATGATCAAATTATTCAGCAAAGGGAGCTTGACAACCAAAAATTCTACGTCTACTGATCTGGTGCCGGCCCGCACTAGTAGTGTGATCTTGCCCAAAGGATACTCCGGGTTCAACGAATAACGGGTAGTCAGCCGGAGATAGGTTTGAATCGGTAAAACCAAGTTTGACAAAAGTTTTGTGATACATTATCTCCGAAATACTGCCCTGGTCAATGAGAACACGCTCAATGGTGAATCTGTTTACACGTAGCTCGATGACGAGGGGATCAGTGTGGGGATGGGTCACTCCAACTAAATCACTGTCATCGAAACTAATCCTTCTAGTGTCGTGTGGCCGTTTCGCTGGCGTCAAAGTGCTATGGGTGCTAGACGGCAACTGGATTGTGTGCACCTCAGGTGGCGCTAGCAGGCTGTATATCATATGAATTCACCAAGAGGAGGTGACTCCGGCCGTAGAGCTACTGTATTTGTTGAATTGTTCTTCCGGACGTATTGCATAAGACGGCTGTCTTGCACCAACTCTTCAAGGTGATCTTTTAATGAATAACAACTATCAGTGTCGTGACCATGGTCTTTATGATATTCACACCGTTTATCCTGTCTTCTCGCATCGGGAGGTCCCATCATCTTGGGCGGCCACTTAAAGAACGGAAGGTGTTATACCTTCAACAGAATCTTATTGATCGGCTCTGTCAGCTCCGTATATTTCTTACCTAAATGCCTTGCGCGCCTGTTATCCACTTGATACTGTTCATTAGCTTGATGTGAACATTGGTCGTTCGATCGTTGCAAGTCATACCTTTTATCTCGCCTTTTATCTCGTTTAGGTCGATTGCGCCGCTCAGGGCTTCTTGACGGCACGGCGCTAATCGGCTGAACAATTCCCGACATGGCCGTCTCAATGGCTTTGCGTCTGGCTTTGACTCGAAGGGCATCGTCTTCCACTTTGCAGTATTCTTCAACTTTCTTCATTAATGCCCAGACGATTTTGGGGGGACGCCTGGTTAATGAACTGCGGAGGGGGCCATCAGGATGCAATCCCATCTTAAAGGCGGTGATGGCCATGGAATCATTGCAAGCATCATCTACTAGATTAAAGCACTCCCAATAACGGGATGAGTATTCATGAAGAGTTTCTTCTGGTTTAATTTGTATGGCCCAGAGAGAATCGACTGCTTCGGTTGGACCTCATTAGTGATGAATCTCGCCCTGAGTGACTTTTGGAGTTGGTGGAAGCTCTTAATCGATGCCGGCTCCAGTTTATAGTACCACCTCACGGCCAGTGGTCCTAGATTGCTTGGAAATATCCGACACATGAGGGGTCTGATTTTCCATCGTAGAGGGTGAACGACGGTGCCTTGAACTTTTTGGGTAACACAACCTTGGCGATTCGTTGCACAAATGGGTCATGTTTATCTTCTTCATCCGAATCATTGCTTCTCCTTCGTCTATGCCGTACGTATGGACTTCCTTCAGACGAGATAGATACATCAACGCGCCTTTTTTTTCTGGGCTCCAGAGATGGTGAGTCTGAATCACTATCATTATTGCATTTCTGAAGTCCACGTCGGCGACCATCCTTCTTTCCCGAAGGTCGATCCCGGTCTTGGCATGTGGCTTGTTGGGACTTTGCCATTTCCAAGGCCAGATCCTGGCGCAGGCGCTCATTCTCAACCATCATGTTCTCCAACCACTGTTCATTTTGCTTTGCTTGATCCATAATTGTCTGCATCGTCTCATGCATTGAAGTTGAGGGTGAGGTCTAAGCTACTGAATCAAAGTTCAAGGCACGTCGCACAGCGATATTCTCCGATCCCAGCCTATTTCTTGGAGTGAGGTCATCTCTTGGTGTAGTTTCGTCAGCGACTATCGGAGGATCTTCTGTGACGCTCGCCATGAATAAGCTTGAGTATTCCCACAGACGGCGCCAATTATGGAGAAGTAGGTTTGGAAATACTCTTGGATCCTAAAGCACGTCCATGGTCCTCTGATCGTCACCTGAAAAAGGGGATTAACACTCCAGTCGGTGGTGCCAGAATTAGCACTTCGATGGACAAGTTAGTGTAAGTCTATTGTTTGCTTGAGGCTTAAGTTTTTTGGATCTGTTCTCATGTACCTTTCTTTGGTTAACGCTCCTCTATTTATATTCCCTTTTGGGCCCCAGGGTCAGGCCCACTCTAAATCCATCGTGTGATTTTTCATTCGGCCCCTTCTATCGTATGCCAATTCTCACTCGGCTTTTTGTTCAATTGGTTCTATGGCCGATTAGATATTCAGCGTCTGGATTGTACAGGACGGAGCCAAATATAATATATATCCCGATTTTCTAAGTGTACCCAGCATCTCCACCATCACCATTATTCGGCTCCCACAAACCTAATGAGCCTATTGAGCTAAGAAGGAGTAAGAGGCCTAGGACTGAGAAGTCATTTGGCCCTGATTTCATTATTTACCTTGTAGAAGGAACTAGGAAAGATTATTGTAAGCAAACAATGATTTCTTTGAATATAGATTCAGATCTATTAACCTTTGAGGAGGCTGTGAAGTCTCAAGATGTTGCTTTCTGGAAAGAGCAATAAGCGATGAGATGGATTCTATCATGGGTAATAATACCTAGATACTTGCTGATTTACCACCTGGATTCAAACCAATTAGTTGTAAATGGATTTTCAAAAGGAAAATGAAAGTTGATGGCACAATTGACAAGTTCAAAACAAGATTAGTTGCTAAACGTTTTACTCAAAAGGAGGGTATCGATTATTTTGATACATATGCTCAAGTGGCTAGAATCACCACCATTCGAGTGTTGATTGCCTTAGCCTCAATCTATAAGCTTGAAATCCATCAAATGGATGTTAAGACCGCTTTCCTAAATGGAGAGTTAGATGAGGAAATCTACATGCAACAACCAGAAGGATTTGTTGTACAGGGTCAAGAGCACAAAGTGTGTAAACTTGTGAAGTCACTATATGGACTAAAACAAGCTCGAAAATAGTGGCATGAGAAATTTGACAAAGTAACAGTGTCAAATGGTTTTAGGATACATGAATCTGATAAGTGTGTGTACAGTAAGTTTACTAGAAATAGAGGTGTAATCATATGCCTATATGTAGATGACATGCTTATTTTTGGTACTGACAATGATGTCATTGAAAGTACTAAAAGTTTTGTGTCGTCTAGCTTTAGTATGAAAGACATGGGCTTGGCTGATGTAATTCTGGGTATTAAGATCAAACGAGAGGACAATAATTTGATTCTAACCCAGTCGCACTATATTGAGAAAATTTTTAAGAAATTTAATCAATATAATTGTACACCCATGTCTACACCTTTTGATTCAAATTTGAAATTATATCCTAATACTGGAAGAGCTGTTGATCAGCTAGAATACTCAAGAGTAATAGGTAGCCTGATGTATGCCATGATTGCACTAGAATTGATATTGCTTTTGCAGTGGAAAAACTTAGTAGATACACTAGTAATCCCAGTAGTGTGCATTGGCATACTGTTAACCGAGTACTTAAGTACTTGAGGAAAACAATAGACTATGGAATGGTCTATAATGGCTATCCAACAGTGCTAGAAGGATTCACGGATGCTAATTGGATAACTGACCGTGAAGATCACTCGTCCACGAGTGGTTGGATTTTTACTCTTGGATGAGGAGCTATCTCTTAGGGTTCTAAGAAGCAAACATGCATAACAGACTCAACCATGGCGTCAGAGTTTGTAGCATTGGCTTCTTGTAGCAAACAAGTAGAGTGGCTAAGGAATCTCTTGTTAGAGATTAAAATATGGCCAAAACCTATGCCACCAATATCTTTGCATTGTGATAGTGAAACAACTCTATCACGGGCCTATAGCCATGTCTATAATGGAAAGTCCAGGCATATAGGACTGAGACATAGCTGTGTTAGGCAGTTAATCATAAAAGGTGTGATTACCATTAGTTATGTAAAGTCAAGTGAAAACTTGGCTGACCCCTTAACAAAGGGACTTGCAAGGGATTTGGTATGGAAAACATCCAAGGGGATGGGTCTTAAGCCCACTTAACAAAATCACTCATGGTGGAAACTCGACTCAACGCTTGAAGAAACATTAAGTCTTGAGTTCAATGAGCCCAAATACACCATATGTCGTGATTGCAAGCACTTAGTTTTATTTCATTTTCATCCTAAGGTTGAAGTGCTTGGTACCTATAATATGAAAAGAAGAGGATGAGTTAGCAAACTCTTGATAAGCTTACAAATGAGTTGTTAGGGTACTGTAAATTATACGGGTACTCTTAGTAAGCTTATCCATGTGAGTGTATGAGGTGGTGCCGCTTCTTATGAGTCCAAGGGCTTGACTTTAGAGCGCTCATGAAACATGATATAGACACAAAGCCAATCCATGTGTCGGTTTGTTTGAATACTTGAGGTAACCTGTACTGTGTGTAAGACATGTCCGGTTAGTCGAATAAGATCGCTAGTTCAAAAACAAGTCTACTATGCCATCTTAACTAACTTTGAGATGTCTTCACTAAGTGAATGATTCAAATCATAAAATATCTTCACTTATGCATAAGGCTGCCAAGTGAACCAAGAATCATCATCTGATATTTTGAAAATGGTGGGAGAATGTTGGGGAATTTTCAAAAATGGGTTTTCAAATTTATAGTTTATTTTTAGGTGTTTTCAAAACCTTCTATGTTTTTCTTTGGAAAACATGAAATAAGCTTGGGGCTTTGTCCCACATCGAAAAGAGAGGAAAATATGGAGCACTTAATAAAGTGCTACATGGAATAATATGGAATTGTGAGGTGAAAGCTAGTGTGCATGCATCCACACCGCAAGGATGGTGCTTCGCACCATTCGCACATGCACATGCGAGCGCGCATGGCATGGGCAGTGGGCTCTGTGGCATTTGATGACGCAGTTTGCACTTAGTACGGACGTATCGGCGTAAGGCGCCATAAGGTGCTTCCCTATTTCCATCGGACAGGTTGGAGCGATGACGTGGATCCAACGTAGCATGGGTGACATAAAATATAGTCAGCTCCATATGGTAGTGACGTATCGTCCGTTGGCGATGAGTCAACTAACCAATCAAACGGTTGTGTGTCCGATCTGGAGCGGATTGATCATAGTCGTTGATTAAAGATGCGCGCGATTGTACGGATGAGATGGCACCCAATCGTAATCAGGTGTGATTAGTCAAGGCGTCTATTCGGTGTGAGAATTATCTACATATAGATCGTCGATCCAATGGTCAGATCTAAATGGATGCTATCAAGGGACATGACCATTCGATCAGGTGCATCAAGGCCTATAAATAGGCTATGAAATAAGCCATTTCATTCCATCTAAAAATTCAAAATTCATTCATGCAATTCTCTCTCTCTCTCTCTCCCTCTCTCCCTCTTGATTTAGAGTTTTCAATCAAGAATTTCTTAAGCAAATTTCTGTTTTTCTTACTGGTAATCAAGTTCTGCAGATTTGATTATCGGTGTCTTGGTTTTCTTGATTATATCAAGAGTATTTTGATCTACTGTCGTCAATGCAGACGCTAGTAGATTTGATCTTTAGATCAAGCTTCATTGTATCCTGGAGGCAAATTTACTATAACCCCCTACACACCTTTTGGTGGGTACAAATATTGTCTTTAGGAAAGCGATTTAGTAACACGACTTGAAGCACCAAATTTCTATCCTACATAGACAAGATCATCGCCAAGTTTTGAAGACCCAAAGACCACCAACTAAAGAATTCAAGACAATTTGTTCCAACAATTTTCTCTTTACATATATATATATTAGTGAAAACCCGTACTATGCACAGGATGTGAAAAAATTAATAAAATATATTTATATGAAATAATATAAATAGTTAGATTTTTGTATATAAATTATAAAAATAAAAAATATTGAAACTTACAATTTAAGTTTTACAATTTTATCATAATTTATGTATCAATTTTTAATTTGTCACAACTTTAATAATGTAACTTTCGACCCCCTTGCTGAAGTTGTAAATTTGGGCAAGTTGAACCCAAGCAACTCGAGTCAAGCTTGTAAATTTTAAAGATTGTGCAACATATTTTTTAATTCAGTGAGAACCTATGTAAAATTAAAAAATTCGAATAAATTTGAATGGACTTGGATAGAGACACCAAATAACCTAAGCAATCGAAACACAATTGTATATATAAATATATAAAATTGTTTGCTAATTTATTTTTTTTAATAATAAATTAGGTTAATTAAAATTTTAATATTAATGAACAAAAACAAATACACCTATTAAAAAGGGATCGTCAAATAAGTTGACATTAAGAAAATTATATTTTATAACAGCATAAAATAATTAAATAAAATTTTTCAAAAATTATTTTTCATTTAAAAATTACTATAAAATATTTAAATATAATAAAATTAAATTTCTACAAAATAAAAGTATTTGTATAAAAAATAAATAAATAAAAAAGGTAACAAAAAAAATTTAGAATGGTATTCTCATTTGATCTAAAAATAATTATGAATGACTAATAAATTATCACCTATAACCCCCATTTTTTTTAAATAAAAAAAAAGATATCTTACAAACCATTACTTTTATTAGAAAAATAACATTTATTTCTAGTTCTTTTAACAAAATGCACTTTTTACCAATTTGGGCCAAAATACTTTCATTTTTTTATTTTAGTTTGTTTAATTGACAACTAAATTTTTTTTAAAAAAAAATTAATAGGATCCACCATATTTTGCAACTGCTAAAAAAGCCTAAATGAACAGTAAGAAAAATGTTTGAGACCCACAAAAAACACCCACAATTATATCCACAATGATGTGACATCATATATGTCAACTCTTGATTTGTTACACACTGAATGACATAGGGCCACACTTCCTTGTCAAATCATTGTGGGTGAAAATGTGAGTTTGTACCATTGCTAGAACAATAAATTGTCACATGTAACTCCCATTTAATTTTTTTATTATATAAAAAAAATAAGTTTAAGCAACTATCACTTTTAATAAATAAAAAAAATGTTTATTTCTATTTGATTTTAGCAAAAGTCACTTCTTAACTATATAAGCCAAAAAAAAAAATTTATTTTTTTATTTTAATTTGTTTAATTGACAATTGAGATTTAAAAAATAAATAAATAAATAAAAACATTAATAGAATCCATTATGTTCGGCAATTGTTAAAAAAGTCATTTATTTTCTTAATATTTTTGTATTTTTTTTAAAAAAAAAATCTATTAAAAACAGTAATTGTTTAAGTCCTTATAGTTTAGAAGGATATAAATTTTTTTTATAAAATTTAAAACAAAAAAATGACAAAAAATAAAAATATAAACTTTTAATAGTGAATAATAATTTGAATACGTGTATTTAATAACATATTATATTTAGACCAATAATATTATGACACATCATTATGACACATATAAATATTGATCTCATTCTAATTGTAGTAAAATAATTTGAAAAAGAATTTAAATTTAAAATTTTATTTTATAATTTAATAAAAGATTGAAAAATCTAAAATCCCTGCAATATTGATTTGTGATTATGTACCAATTTTAACCAGTAAATAGTAATCCCAATCAAACAATCAACGACAAATCAACACAATGATTTTAACGTGAAAAAATCACAATTAGAGCACCTCCAATTGTGAAAAAAAAAAAACCACGAGCCAAAGGTACAAAACAATCCACTAAGAAAACACGAAGGAATTACACAAGTGTACTCTCAATTACCTAGCGAATTGTAGACACCCCATTTTTGACCGACCTTAAGACTCAGACGTCACCGATTGAGCGCTCGGTGATGTTGCATATTGTGCTCGTCCAGAAGTTTCAGAGTCGCGGCTGCGAGCCTTGCCTCCGGACTTCCGGGCTCTTTCTGTACTTTACCTCGGTTTGCGAACCAGGCTCGGTTTTCTTTGTTTCTCTTCCTGAGGGGAGGGAGAGGTCCCGTAGACCATCTCTCAATGGCCGTAGGCTACATTTCGTGGTCGCAGGCCATTTTTCCCATTTCGGAGCCCGGTTCCCGGTTTTCGGAGCCATCAGGCCGTGTGCCTCGGTTCGGGACCGCCTAACCATCTCCGATTGCCCCAGTTTTTGGCATGCATCTTATTTACTCCCTTTTGAGGGACACTGTGGTCCGAGAGACCAACTTCGTGGTCGAACACCACTTCCGGTGCCTAACAGCCTGTTTTCGGGGCCCCGAACGGCGTGTTTTGGCCCCCGAGCCTTCGTTTTGCATCGGTTTTGGGTCATTTTTGGTGGAGGCCTCATTTTCATTGTTAGAAAGGCCACAGAAGGGTGGGAGGCCAGCAATTGTCTCAGCAACCAGTTATATTCCTCCGACGCCCTCCGACGCCCGTTTTTCCCACTTCCGAGCCAATGTTGACCACCCTAGGGCCACTGTCTTCAACCCCAAACCACATAGTTGTGTTGTACACACATGGGAGGACCCTAATATTATATGGCCGGCCAGAAATTCAATTTGACCCTTTTGAACCCCTCCTAAAAGTGGCTTGTTCTCTCTCCTGTTTTACAGTTTCCAGTTTTGAACCACAGGGTTGTGATGAGGAGACCTGGGAGGACACCAATATCTGGTGGCCAGCTAGAAATTCTTTTGGACCTTTTTGACCCTTGGCCGGCCGGCCATAGGGGGTGGCCGGCCGGCCACCTGCAGCTTTGATACCTGGCCGGCCTGCTTCCTTACAGGGAGTACTTTACAGCTGTGTGCTCTTTTCCCTCCAAAAACTGCATCCGGAGGGAACTCTTTTTGGAGGGAAAATTGATGCCATTTCCCTCCACTTTTTTCCCTCCCTTTCTCCCCCATTCTTGTCCATATAGCTGGCCTCCCAGCTCAAGAGAAAGGGTTGGAAAATTGCTCTCAAGCTCATACATACATATCCCTCTCCATTTCTCTCAAAATCCCTAAGTTCTACACCATTTGTTCATCACCACCAAGCACCACCACCACCACTCCATTTCCAGCAACTTGGGGAGTTTTCCAGCAGCTAGGAAGCAACACTTCTCAAGCCAAAAAGCTACAAAAGGGTGGTCTTCAAGGGTAAGTTGCCATTTCCCCTCTTTGGAGCTCAATTTTGCACCATTTTTCTAGCCTCTTGGCTTACTGTTTTGGGCTCTGACCCTAACTGAAACTAGGCTTTTTTTGAGCCATTCTTCATGTTTGTTTAAGGGCTCAACCCTGTTTGAGCCCCCCATTTGGTACTTGCTTCAATACCCTCTTGTATGCCATTATTTTGCATGGTATTTTTAGCACATGTGTAGTCTGTTTTTGAGCATGATGTAAACTGTGAGTAGGCTTATTTTGAGGCCCTCTACAACATTGTAGAAGGGCTCAATCTTGTTTGGGACCTCCATATATCACTTGCTTCATCACCCCTCTTTGGTCCCTATTTTTGCATGCTTTTTTAGGCTTATCTAGCTTCTGTTTTCGGCCATGATCAGAACTGAAGATGGCTATATTTTGACCCCCTTGTCATGTTTCATTAAGGGTCTGTCGCTGTTTGATGAATATTTTGGGTACTTCATGTTATACCCTCTTGTGGCCTTAATCTTGCTTTGCATTTTGAGCATGTTTGCATACTGATTTGGGGGTTGTCATAAACTGTAAATGTTCATATTTTTGGTCCCTCTTCAGTGTTGTAGAAGGGTATTTTTCTATTTGGGCTTTGCATCTATCACTTGCTTCATTGCCTCCCTTGCGGAGAGATTTTTGCATGCCATTTTAGCCCTACTTGTGCTTGCTGTTTGGCCATGCTTTGAACTGAAAAAATGCTAGTTTTGGGGCTGCCTTGCTTCTTCTTTTTCATGTCATGTACCAATTATGCATGTATTGTGTAGCTATAGGCCATTTCATGCACCTAGTTTTGCATTTCGCGAGAGATTCCATACATCGGGTGCCATTTCGCCTTGTTTCGGGGCTGTTTTCCCCCTCATTTTGCTACTGATTTTTGCATGTTTGCATACCATATCCCATGTCTTTGCCATGTCTCATTAGAGTGGCATTTCGGTGCCTGAGGGTTCGTCCTCGGTTTGCGTGCACGCGTACACGCATTTCGAGTTGTCTTGTTTTCATCTGATGGCCTCTTATGTGAGTGTGGCTGAGGCTCTCTCATGTTGGTGTAAGCCCATATTGCATTGCGTATGCCATTTCACCCATCGCATTGTGTATGCTCGGTTGTGTATCACCTCGTGTAGCGTGTATGCCATTCCATAACATTGTGTATGTTAGGATTGTATCTTAGTTGCATTTCATGCATATCATGCATATTGCATCGTGTTCGGGATAGGAGTTAGCCCGGGCACGGGAAACGAGGTGCGTTCCGTACTCCGAGTGACGGAATGTGTCTCAATCCCCAAGTCACCGACACTCTGGATTATCTATGATGGAGTTAGGTTTTGTTGTAGTGTTCATATGCATTCATTCTATATTGAGTTGTGCAATTCGGCTCCTCGGCCATCATGCATCGAAATGCGTGATTGGTGGCACGAGGATCGAGGCATGCATATATTTGTGAAAATACATTGCTATGCCCCTTTCCTGCTCTCTGTTGCAGCAAAATGAAGAATCAGCAATTTTTCAGAGCTTGGCACGCATTTCAAGAACAAGTGCAAACAGAGGCTAATTGGGGCATCCCAGTGGATTTCCGCGCAAGGCAGCCCAAACATGCATCATTCATCACCTGAAGAAGAATCAAGGCAGTCCCTGGCTTGCATGCCAGTTATTTATTTTCTTAGTTAATTTGATAATTAATTAGGAATTTGTATTATTTGGACTGTATTATTCTTTTATTCGGGACTGTATTATTCTTTCGGAGCCTCTGCGCGAGGGCATAATTGTAATAAGTGTGGGTGAGTGTGATGTATGTCTTCCAACCCCACGTCTTTCTTCCCTTTTATTTACCTGCTTATGATGGTTAGATTAGGGCATGTTTCAATTAGCATACAGTATGATAGCATGTTTGCATTCATTCATCTGTTTTGCATGCACCGGGCTCGGCGCATCATACTAACTGCATTTGTATTTCAATTCCAAGTTGAATACATGATAGCTGTTGCATCTCATATGCCATGTTTAGAATAGCCGAGCCTGCTATAGTTTGCATCTTTGCATGTGTTGCATTAGGCATCTTTGTATAATTAGGATCATGCATGATTTCTAATCAGTTTCTGTTTTGGCTTGGAGTACTCGGTGAGTTTTTATGCTTTAGCATCCTTGCATGCGTGTGAGTGTTGCCATGAATAGCATGCTTGCCATGAGGCTATTTGCTTATATGATATAACTGCCTGAATGCCTGTGGGTGAAGGTTGGGTTATTTGAGTTGGGACAATGCATTGATTGTTTGTTTTAAGCCCACTAGATAGTGGCAAAACCATGTTTTCTAAGCCCACCCGAGGGTGGCAAATCCACGTCTTAGCCTACTTGCGGGTAGCACCATCAAACCATTTTCAAATAAACAAACATGAAATGTTTTGTTCCAATTCAGGCGATCCAGTCTATACTTGTATGCTGTGCGCATCACATAGTAACCTAGGCTAATAACCGGAATAAGAACACACAATGTTTTCAAAAACAGATATCATGGTTAGTAGAGGCCGGTCTTCGACCGGGCGAGCGGGGGTGCTCACGAAGTGACCTTCCCCAATCGTACCCAAGTTCCCGAGACGAGGCAACTTTGGTGATGACGGACACGTGGCCTTTGGCACCGAGTCAGGGTTTCCTAAATTTCCCAAAAATAAAATATTTAGGTGGCGACTCTGTATCTGGCAAAGCAGTCCATGTTTGGCACTTCTTTCAAAAAATCTGTTTTCAAAATCGATTTGCCGGATTTGGACTCTTTGGTTCAAGATTAAGAACCGTGACATTTGAGTCCTTGAACTGTAGTGACCCAATATGAACGGAACCGGAGTTCATCTCTCCCGGGGCGTTCGGGGACGTCTACAGTTTCTGGCGACTCTGCTGGGGATTTAGAGAACTTGACTCGAACTCATGATATCTGGTTTTGACTACACTTGTGTGTTTCTTTGCATTGCATTTGCATTGGTGCGCCTAGGACACCGTGTTTGCCATATGCCATTCCCGAACGATTTGCCGGAGGCTTGTCTTGTCAAGGCATGACCATAAGGCTGATCGGCTCTAGGCTCTGACAGCATGGGAACACAAACCCCGGTTTTACCGGGGCACCCTTTTTGACCATTCGACCTAGTGCATATTCGGATCCATAGTGACCATTCCAAACTAGGACAGGTTGCTTACCCGATATAGGTTGTTTGAAACCGCTGCGTGCGTAGTAAAACCCTCGTTCCTGACAAAATAGAACAGGGAAACCCTACCCCAACATAGGGGTGTTTTGGCTCTCACTTATCTGTTATGTGCTTTTAGAGTGCGTCTCTACAGGAATGCATGCATCAGTTTGCGAGTTCGGGCATTAGGCCTGCGGGCACCAGTTCAGTATCTTGGGATTCAGTTTACCTGAGGGTAAAAGTTTACAGGCAGAATTCAGGGCAGAATTCAGTAGAGAGCACACTCATTCAGCTTTGCTCACATTGGTTATGTTTCTACACCCTACTCTCTTTGATAAAAATATAGAGCATCTCATGGGCTTTATTCTTATTCGAATAGAGTTGGATTTCGATGTGTTTGAAGTGTCTCCATTCTCTCTCTTGGCTTCTAAGCTTGAGGTAGGGATTTTCCTACACTCTCATATGGTTTTTAACTTGGTTATTCGTTGATGTGGAAGGAACATTAGGACTTAAGGTGATTTTGAACAAACCTAGGGTTTTAGTTTAAAATCAAAAGAGGGGTTTTCAAGTGTATGTTTTAAAAATGGTTATAGGAGTAAATGTGAGGTTGTGTTGTGGTAAATCTGGTGATTTTGATATTCAGGGTGGATTTTGGAATAAAATGGAGTTTTGCCCTTAAATGGTTCAAATTGCTATTTTGTATAAACTAATGAAATTGGTATTGATAATGTGAAATTGGGTAGATGTTTATATAAATGGTAGAGTTGGATATTGTTTTCTCTCACCTATAGAAATTTGGATAATTTATCTATTGTAAAAATTGTATATCAGTTTAGCAATATCTGTTTTGGGCTATCGGTAGAGGATAGCCATGATTGTTGTAAAAATTGCATGAGGATTAGGTAAATTGAAACTAATCTCTTAGCCTTTATCATTGAATATGATTATGATGTGTATATATTGTATATGTATGATGTTTGGAAGAAGAAAGGGGATGCACTCCATGTTTGGGAAAAGAAAGGGGATGGACTCCATTAAATTAAGTTGGCCTAAGTGTCCACGGTAAAAGTCCTAAAAACCGTGCGTATACATGGGTGTCGATTCCCGCGGACAAAATTTTTGTAAAATGGCAAGTGAATATATTTGTATAAGAATTATATTGGTTGGAGACCTGTGAGGTGTATCCTCTATTTGATTGATTAAATGAAGTGGGTATAACTAATGAATCGGGATAAAATGAATTGATATGTAAGTTTGGCATAACATGGTTTTGGAAAAGAGTTGCAAAGATTTTGTCATTAGACATTGAACAGGTGCATATTACTTATATCTTTGTTAAGATTCATATATTGTGATAGATTGTCTCTATTGTGCTTTGGTTCATCCTACTTAAGAAAAACTATTTTTAGATGCTGGTGATATACCTCCACCAAGGACTTAGCTTGGGAGGACTGTAGAGCTGAAGGCTCAATCTTATTGTTTTTGTACTTAACTTTTGTACAGCCAAAGGGTTTTAAATGTATTGGACTGAAAGTCCACTTTTGTTGTAACCAAGAACTATCTTGGAAAGATGTAAGCCTTTAAGGCATTTATTCTTCGTTTTCCTTCCAGTTCTATCTTATGCTGTGATATATGTTGTAGATTCAGGGACAGGCTCATGAATGCATAATTGCATATGTCACTCTCTTGTATAATTAGATCTCATGTAATAAAAGGACTTTACACTCTCTTGCATATAGTCTTGGTTGGTTTATTGTATTATTTTGGTGGCATTATAAACCCCGTCTAGGCGCTGCCCCAGACCTGCCAAGGAGCGCTGCCCCCTGGACCCTCGCGAGCTGACCGGACAGCTCGATTCCCGACATAGTCAGTGAAATGGCAAACATGATAGAATTAAGATCACAAATTCATCTGCATAGGCACAATTCGTGTTGGATTTGCATCTAAAAATTCATAGTCTCACTAAAATAAAAGATCGAATAAAATTATAACTGAATGGAGTTTTGTCAAACGGGATTGCCAATAACGAAAACCTAACAAGATGCATAAATTAAGGAATGAATTTTGATCTTATTCTGGTAACATAATTTAAGGAGGAATCTGAATTTAAAATTTTATTTGAAGAATATAAAATTAATTTATAAACCAATCTTGTGACATATATTAAAAAAATTAAACAAAATATAAAAAAAAATTGAAACTTTAAACTTTAATAGAATGACAACATTTTTTAATTATAATAGTGTATACATTTTGTATGAGATTTTGAAACTCTCATAATGCTTCTTCTTAAAAGTATTCTTTCGTAAAAATATATAAATAGTCTCAATGTCACTCTTATGGTTCCTAAATACAAAAATTATGAGCTAATTATGATAATTTTAAATTTATATTTAAAACTTATAAATCATGGGATAGATCATTATAATTTTAAATTTATATTGTGCCAAATTTAAATTTAAATTAATAGATTGTTTTCCATATTTAGTGACTCTCAAATTTAATACTTTTTCATTTTTTTTTAGATTTGATATACTTTCCATTTGAAAGTTATAAATCAAGGGATATTAATTTTTATTTATTTATTTATTTGTGCTTGAATAAGAGCTAGTCAATAGAAAAAATTTTAATTTTTAAAAATCAAAAAATTATTAAATTTAGATTAAGAACTTGAAACTCATACGAAACTTATGGGTTAGAAACCATCTCTTCCTTATATAATAGATATATATATAAATAATAAAACTTTTTAATATACATATATATATATATTATAAATTTTAAAAATATCGAGTGAAACTAATTAGGTAGTCACGGGTCGGTAGCCACCCTAGCCATCATCTCATATTAATCGATGCTCAATTTGACTTTATGGTCTGCATTTCTCTCAATTGAGAGGAAGATTATAAGACTTTTCATAATACACGATATTATAAAAAATGACAACATACGAATTGGTCATTCTATCATCTTTAAAGTATTAATAAAATAAGTTTATTATTATTATGTTTTCGTTGAGGAAGTGAATTAATTTTTTAAGTTATTTTAGCCTAAGGCCTCGTTTAGGAACAAGTCTTTTTGGTAACTTTTTCACTTTTTAGTTAAGATATAATATAAAAAAAATTAGTATACTTGGGATGACTTTTTGGCTTTTTACGAAAAGATGCACAAAAAATTGAAAAAAAATAGAATCTTTGACTTTTTTATATAAGTTGTTGGCTTTTTGACTTTTTTAGTAATTTTTTGACTTTTTGACTAAAAAAGTTACTTGCCAAACGAGGCCTAAGTTAAAAAGTTTTGTTTGGGATTGATTTTTTGATTTTTTTTACTTTTGTGAGAGAAAAATTGAAATGATTATTATTAGTATTATTATTTTTAAACTAAAATGAAATGATTATTGTTTAGATATGACATTTTATCTTATTGACTTTTTAACTTAATTTGTCATTTTGTGACTATTTTAGCTCCAACATAGGATGTCAAAAGGAAGTTCTTGGAAATGGTTCTGCGTTGCGAAGCCAGCATATTCTGGTGCAAAGTGAAACAGCAAACAGGTGTGGTTCACGCCAGAAGAGGGCTAAGAGGCAAAAAAAACAGTCAGCCAGCAAACAGAATATCCTCTTCGTCCTCAGGATCTCTGTACTTGGTTGATTGGAAGTAGAGAAAATGAGCAACGAGAGGAACGAGAGGTTCAGCATCTCGATTCGACTGTTCATTAGAGAGAGACCGAGCGATGGATCGGCTTGTCTCTTCTCCCTTCTCTCTAGACATTGAAGCTTTGGAACCACTTAGAAAAGTGAACGCTAGATTAACAGTCTAGTCGGACTAATAATCTCCCACATGTGGAATAACTCAATGCCATGGAGGTGTGGAAAAAAAATTGACAGATTGAACCAACCTCCAAATTAGTTAGTTAAATGACGAAATTAACCTTCAAGTACGTTACCCAAAACACAACCTAAGAGGGGGGTGAATTAGGTTTTTACAATTAAAATTAATAATACCCTAATAAAAATTATGACTAGCACAATAGATAAATATAATTAATGAAATAAAAATAATTAAAACAAGTGTCTTAATAACTATGTCAATTAATGATTTTAGCACAGTAAAAATGTGAAATATAGCTATGGCAATTTAAAATAAAATAAAGAGATAAGGGAGAAAGAGGCAAACAAATTTATAGTGGTTCGGCTTTAACTCGGCCTACGTCTACTCCTCAAGCTACTTGAGATTTTCTACTATCTTCTAGCTTCACAGGGGTGCTAACAACCTCTTTACAAATGAAGCAATCCTCCACGGATTTTACACAGATTTCACAAGCCCAAATCCTTGCAAATCTTAGGTGATTCACAATCACTCTCAAGATTTCAAGAACAAAGTGTTTGCAATACTTTCACAAGATGAAATGGTATTTTTTCTTTCAAAGAAAGCTTACAATAAATATCTCTCAAAGATAGATATATAAAATGAAGCTTTGATTTTTCTGTAAATCTCACACAAGAAAGATAGGCTTAAAGCTATAAGGCTCAGTGTATAATTTCTGAGAATAGATGTAAGTGATTATAGATCAAAGAATATTTTCAGGCTTTTTTGTCACTTGTTTACATTAGAGGTTTTGGTATATACAATGAAAATTATAGCCGTTTATAGCCGTTGTATTCATTTGAATTTATAGCCGTTTATAGCCATTGTAGTCATTTGAATTTATAGCCGTTTATAGCCGTTGTACTTCCATCATTACCAATTTGAATATTTTCCAGTCCATCATTACAAATTTGAATATCTTCCACTTGAACCTTTTGGCCTTTTGAACCTTTATAGCCGTTTATAGCCGTTGTACTTCCATCATTACTAATTTGAATATTTTCCACTTGAACCTTTTGAACCTTTTGAACCTTTTGGCCTGCTGTTGTGCTAGATTGTTTGAACCTTTGTTTTGGGCTGTTTGAACTCCTGATTTAATCAAATATTAAATACATTCGAACAACATTTAGGATAAAGGTTTAGGTGAGAAATAATGCGACAAAATAAATTTTAATTAAAATATAATTAAATAAATCATCAAAATAAATTTTGGATTCTATTTTTCTCTTTTAAATAAATTAAAGCATAATTAAATAAATCATCAAAATAAATAAGTCTAACAAAGTATATATAAAATTTAATTCTTTCATTTTTTTAAACAAGTGTAAATTAATCTCATGATATATAATAGTCTTCTGGCATTTTTTTTCCTTTTACTTTTTTGTATTAGCAAAATCATAAATGAAAATATACTTCTATTATCATATTTAAATAAAAGTAAAAGTGATCTTTGTAAAATAAAATAAAATATACTCCAAATTTAGTATTGTCATTGTAAGTTTTGGAAATTGGACCGGGTATTGGATTCGGATTTAGGCGCCCATGTGGCATGACCCATGACCAATATCAGATCATCTAAATAATTTGATTTTTGAATTTAAATTATTATCTATCCTTAGTTGTGGATAACCCACTATCTTATATCTATTATATCTTATCAACAAATATTGATAGATGGTTAGATAGCCTTTATATCAGATACGTTATATATGGGATGTGGGATGATTAGAACAATGATTGATATTTTTCCCATACTCTTTCTCTAACTCTCTCTTCCATTTGTAAAACAATCAAGCCTTTGCACTGTGACTGGTGTGGGTAATACTCATACTGTGGTATCACTCCATTGTTGGGTGTTCGTAGTTTGTAGTTTGTGAAGCACGTGTTTTACCCACAAGGTTCATCGTTTTGGATTCCATCACCTAAGGTATGGCTTGAATCTTTTTACCCACTGCATTTGATATATCTTACATTAGTATTAGAGCATTAAATGGGTATTTTCATACTTATTTTTTATACATTAAAATATGTATATAATTATATATATATATATATATACACATGATATGTGTATGAAAATTAATATTTTTCTGAACTTTCTCTGATCAACCTGAAATTTACATATGTTATAGTATATTTCATGTAAAATATATCTACCAAGTTTTATAAAAATTCAACGGTCGTATTTTGAGAAAAATGGAGATTCATATTTAATTTTTTGTAACTTTGACTACATGCTGGTTTTACATGCTTTGTTTTTATGTTATGAAAATTATATATTTGGAGTCCTTGTTACAATTCTTTCGAAATGGTATATTATGGGCCTGATTCTGACCTACGGTTGATGAGAAAAAGCAAACCCTAATTTGGGTTTGTTTTGTGTTTTTTGTGGCTTAAAGAAGAAGATGAAGTGCAGAGTTTCTGCACTTCTACTCTCATTAGAGAGAGAGTGTGATACACCCTATTATTTGGCTTTGCTAAATGTCATTTTTTAGTCCACCAATATTTTTATTTTGGAAAATGGAGTCCGGCAGTACCAAAATTGGACTAGAAAACACCCCGAAAGGCTGTGCATGAGCCGCACGCGCCAAATGACGCCGTCAGCGGCAGCCACGCGCTGCCACGCATCATCACGCGCGGGCTGTCCGCATCTTCCACGCGCGCGCCCTGCATTGCGCCACGCGCCGAGTCGAGCCGAGCCGCGCCGCGCCATTTTTCCGCGCCGGCTTGGCTTCATGTTTTTAAGGCTCTGTTTGTTTATTTTAAAAATTCAAAATTGCTTTAAATGGTCATAAGTAATTCGTTATAACTTTATTTTAAGCATAGTTGGTACTATTACACTCATTATTAAATTTTTTATCTATTGTAAAATTTTCAAAATTTTATGAAAATAAAAAATAATTTTCCTGAAATAATAATTCATTATTTATGCTTTAAAATGCTTCTGGGGTTGCATGACTAACTTTCTGAGGCTAAAATTTTTACTATAGACCACTGTAATGGTTTACTATTTACTGGTATGGTTGTTGCTTTTTTCCAGATTCTGGAATATTTATATCTGATTTTATGTGTATTTATTAATTATTTAAAATTTCAGAAAGTACCAAAAAATTCTAGAAAAATTTCAAAAGTGATATACTTTCTGTTATGGCATAATCTAAATATTAAATACAGCATATTGTTATTTTTTGCCTAGAGTTTCTAGTATGTTGTGATTAGAATAGCATGATTAATTGTTTTTTATTTAAATTCCATTATTAATTGTAACATAGCAAGAGTTGATTGTGAATCTACATTATGATGCTATTGTATGGAATTAGAATATTTTATCATGCTTTAGACATGTCATAGTCAGTGGGAGGTTGTTCGATTGAGAGAAATCTTCGTAGGTTTACTCCCGAAAACTAATATTTTGCGCATGAATTAAATTAAATTTTGGATAATTGTCACCTGTGGCGCAAGAGATGATTACGAGCATAGCGGATTTTCAATCTTGTAACTTGTGTAATATTGTCACTATTTAATTTACATTTTTGCAACAAAATTATATTATGCTAATCAAATTAATCCCAATACGATTTTCTCTCTAAATTAACTTAGCTTATGGAAGTTAATTTTGTTGACCTAGACTTAGTAGAGATGTTCAAATGTGAACAATGCAATCATATTCGTTAGATGAGGAAACAGTCTTGGAGATTTTAGGTCAGACCTTAATTGAGCCAAAGTAAGGAAACATGACTCAAAGTCGTCGTGGTAAGGAAACATGACTCAAAGTCGCCGTGGTTTTGTTGCCTTGTTTGGCACAATAAAATCTGATATGTGCGCTATGGTTAGCGGCATGCTACGTAGTTTTGATTGGCAAGTTTTGGAGTTGTGAAATTAGTAAGCCCTCAATAGATCTGTATATGATCTTGACTATTAAGCTGCGCGAATTGACTTTGTAATTTGACTTATAATACCGTTGCATCATTGGATGAAGTAACATTCAAGAGTCACGTCATCCAAGAAATGCGAGCTTTAAATGAATTAGTCATTAAGTGTAAGACGAGTAGCCAGTATGCGCAGTGTTTTGCTCTCTATCCAACTGTTGGGAGTGGATGGAGCAAAATTTCACGTACTATAATAGTGTGCATTAAAGTATCACTTGAAGTTAAAATATTAGCGCTTAATAGCAACAAAATCTATTAACACTAAGTGAAAATATTAGCGCCAAGTGGCTGCAAAATCTATTAGCATTGCCAACTTGTCTAAGTCTGAACACTTACTGTTTCCACACTTGAGTATGAGACATGAGGAGGTGCTTCTTTGTATGATTCCTTAGCTAGGCTAACGTTTTTTGAATAACGTTTACCACTAAGCGCAACCGTTGCACAATAGAAATGAAAATGGAACGCCCCGACTTTCAGGTTGTTAATAAATCAAATCAACCACAAATTTAAAACTTCAGATAACTCATAATCTCAAATATACAAATCGTCTCCATAAATAATTAACTCAAATGTCTCCAAAACATAAATTATACAAATCTCCAAAAATAATATATAGTTGTGGACTAAAAAAAAACTCCAACTCAAATAATCTCTTTAGATGCTTCAACTCCAATCGCCACTAAATTTGCTCCACGCCTGAAAAATAAATTAATTCGGGAAGTATACAATACAATAAGAATAACAAGGCTCGGACAGAAAATAAATCAACAGAGATCCAACAATTACACAACCGATTGGATTCGATAATCAAGCAATTTGCCAAATTGCACAAACAAGTCAACTTGACATATGATAATTTATCCAGAACCAAATACCCGGTCATACTCGGTACATGACCAGTGATTGGCCTCACCCCCCTCACCCAAGCACAACCGCTTATCCGGGCTATTGGTACAGAGCATATTGGCAAAGTCCACTCGATCCATGTACGGAGCATTTTCATGTTATTTAGCCAGACAAATCAACATTTCCAACACAGAATAACTACACAGAGTTCATCAAATGACTAGAGTAATCAAATGAATCAACAACGAATAATTCTACAGAATTTATCAAACGATCAGAATAATCAAGAGGAGTACAAATTTATGAGAATTAAAAATAAACTCTTTGCAAAGAGAATTTAGGGAAGCATATTGTATACCACCGAATTATCTCAAATCAATCTCCTCCGTCTCCTACACTCGAATCTCGATCTTTCTCCATGAATCTCCAAAGTGGCATAAGGTATGTAAGATTTCACAAAATCTACAACTCTCTTCCTTTACGAAAATGCTTACACTCACTCTATACACTCTTAATCTAAACTCAAAATTTCTATAATTTAAGAGAGAACAAAATGAGAGAGATAGAGATATGGATGGATCAAGAAGAAGAATGATAGAAATGGTTGAGAGGTGAGCTCAATTTATAGGCAAGGATACTTGGGACAAAAGAAAAGGAAAATTAATAAAATAAAGTTTACTTGGTGGGCAAGAAAGGGGTGTACTTGGTACTCGTGCTTCTAGAATGCCATGATTACAAGCCTTGAAAATTGTTCCCTCACGCTCTCTTAGGTTGGCCGGGTATGGGGAAGGAAAATGGAGAATATTTTATTCAATATATGTGTACTATGGACATATTCCCAATGTATATATATATAATTGGTACCAAGGTCATCATTGCTCTAAGATTTCAAAGGATTTGTTTATACTAAAGTACAATGATTATAGCCTAGGAGGTATGATGGCTAGCCATGTGCTCAAGATTTGGGGAGATTTTCCTATTTACTTTGTGTACAAATTCCATAGATATTGTGTACAAAAAGATTTGATGAATAAAAGGTACAAATATATATATATATATATACAATGGTACTAACTTGGGGTCAAATAAAGGAAATTTACTTGGTGCCCAAGAATAATGAAAAAAAAATATTAGAAAACAAAGGAGATGAATAATAATGAGATGGAGAGAAAAAGAGATAAAATAAATGAAGAAAATAAGTTAGATTCTCATCTAAATATCTCACCACCAAACTACCACCAATACCTCTCACTAAAATATTAATACCTCAAAAATACGGGGTTTCACGGAAAAGGTCAAGGCCGACAGGGTTGTTATGACTCTAAGAATTTGATGCATCGCTTGTGAGCGCATTGTGTTGATTTAGACTCTTTAGCCTAATTCGCGCTTAAGTTACTTTAGGAGCTGTCATAGATTGATAGCTTATTCTCTCATTCTTGTGGATAGTAGAATTAATTGCAAGTAACTATGAAGCAAGAAACAGAGATGGCAAGCGGAATATCATCATCTTTCAACTAGATGTAATAAAGTGTATGGAGAATAAAATTGACTTGAAGGTGCAGGGGATTAGCACTTACCAGCTAAATTTGCGACTTAGGCGCACTTGATATCTCCATGACATCCTTTTATGACCTAGTGAACATGAATTAGTCGTGAGTCATTACCTAGTTGGGCCTAAACCTTTAAAACTTATCTTCGAGAAGTCACACATTAGGATGATTGGAATTAGTTTATGCCATTGGTCACGAACCGGTGGCCTATTATACTTAATCACATTAATGAGAAGATGACATGGATGGTTTTAGTAGGCCCTCTCGGGCCCACTCGCTTGTGACATCCTGCTCTCATGTGAATGTGTAACTTTGTTCGCAATGCTTGTGCACAAGTAGGAAAGCTGCAGAAGGACCTTGGTACCGGCGCATTTAGTCCACTATGATATTTGTGACTAGATATGTGTAAGGGTATGATAGCTAAGCCTCAATCATGACACATTTATAGATTACAATACGCATCTTAGTCAAGACTATTTGATCTCCCACAAGTCAAAAGTTTTGAGATAATTTTTGACATTGCACATATGAGGTTGAGATCAATTAGATAACAACTTTTATGCTTTTAGTTTTGACCAAGGTAGCGAGTATCTATTTGAGTTATTTTAGAAAGCTCTATGAAGAGAAATGGATGCTTAGAAAATTGATTATTCCTAGTACTCAGCAACACAATGGTGTAGTAGAGATAAGGAATTAAGTATTGTTTATGTTAGGTGGATAATGGCGCAAAATGTTTCCCAATTGGAAATTGCACTAGTTTGTTGCCTATATCCCTAACTAAGTGCCCTCCATATCAGATTTTACACTCCATTTGAGTAATGGGTTAGTAGAGAGCCATCTATAGGCGATCTGTAACCGTTAAACAGCTTATCTTTATTTTACTTCTCATAAGGTTGCAAAGTTAAGACCTAGGGTTCTATGGCACATTATTGTATGATGTTATGTAAACCCTCAGGGTCATGTGCATATAGGTAAGTAGCTTTGTGGGAGTGTAACTAAGTCACATAAAGTTTTCTTAGTAAAGGTAACGTGAATAGAGTTTTGGAACTCTATAAGATAGAGAATTCTAAGCATAGCGCTTTATGTAGCCTAGTTGAGAATGGAAAGAAATTTCCAATATCCTAGGGACAATAGGAGCGATGTGCCTACTAATAGATTAGTCCATTAGAGAAGAATACTCTACATTCTTAGTTGAGTGGTAGTGAATGTGAAAATTTTTTACGTCATCACTGGGTGATTGAGAGGGAAACATTCATGATTGCTCCGCAAGATGATAAAGAACCTAGGATAATGCCAAAGGCCCTAGTCCCCTGTTTTTTAGAAAGTGGATCAATGTTGCGCAGTTTAAGGCAAAGTCTTTGAGGATTAACCATTTCTATAATTTGGTTGACTTTCCATTATGACATGAAACTGTTCTAAAGTTATGCACAATTTGGATAGTCATTGTTGAGGCATAAGGCTCGCTTGATACTGAAAAGTCGCACCATTGAGGAAGGTGTAGACCATGAGAAGACTTACTCCTGGGGAGTGAGGTTACTTCGACTTAGGCTATGATTGACATGAGTTCGGAACTTTGATTTGTGGATGTTGTGATCCAACTTCTCGTTAGAGAATTGGATAAGTAGATCCGCAAGGATTTACCTTCTGTTTTTATGGTGAAAAGTTAGGAACGTAAAAAGGTTAATAGTTCCAATAAATCTTTTACAGCCTAAAATAGTTATCCAAATAGTGGTTCTTAGATTTCATCGAGCCATGATGGGCCAACGATGATCGATGAAAACCACTGAGGCATGATCAATGGTCCAAAAGAAGTTTTTCCTTACTTAGTCATTACGAGCCAAGAATTTATAAGGTTGTCGCCACTTAGGGTGGGCAGTCCTCTGTTTTAGATATGATGGACATGGGTGATATAATTTATATGCTCGGATGTACGATCCTTAGCGATTGTTTTGGGAGAATTCCTGGTTTGTCTTTGATGACTTACATAAGGAATATCCTAGAATGATTCTAGATGCAAAATTGCAAACCCATTGACTTACCTATCGGTAAAAGCCAGAGCCTCAGCTATTGAGTGAATCCTTGGATTGTCTTTGGGAGAAACAGATAACCTATATTCCTTGATCTTTTTTTGTTGCTGGAGCCTGAAGTACGCTATGTGGGTAGTGTTATCTTTGGTAAATGGTCAACTAAGTAGTTTAGACATTGACCTTGCTCATTAGACTGTGGATAGAAGGCTTTACTAGTAGTATATTAATTTGCCCCTTGTAAGATTCAATATGCTAGTTAGGTGCATCTTGAATGAACGCAGATTGGTCACCAAAATATCTTTAGAGAGGTGACCACTTCATGTAAGGCGCACATGGTGGATTCCATTGTATACGCTTATCGCAAGAGGTGCCGATAAGGCTTATGCTTGGAATCTAGAATTGCACAGACTGTGGTCATGTTTTTTTAAAATCGATCACTTATGTATTGTGAGATGATAGGATGTTGACATTATTATGGTTTGTGTCATAATGATTAGTAGCTGATGATGTCAGTAGGCAAGATTGGCTCACTCACACGAGCAATCACCCTTGGAGCTTGGGAGCGAGCAAGGATGAGACTAATGGTTTATTTAGAGGCTTAAATTATCCACTATGTATGTCGCCTTGGTTACAACCAAGATGAGGTAGTGTTAAAGACCAAACATGGATATTAGTACCCACTTTCCATGTTGTACTTGTTATGATTGGCCAAATGCGAGATCTTATTTGGCGCTTGGAAAGCAAGCAAATAGAGAATTCGGGTTAGATGCTAGAAAGCGACAAGACTAAGATCTGCACGGTGTATCAAGTATGACGTCACTCTTTGGAAGAGTTACTCCACCGTAGCATGTATTCATACTACATGTGCTTGGTGACCGAGTAATGAGGTGAGAGAATGGATCCCTGTTTCCTCACCCTGTGAGTCTTACGTGTCATTATTGATATGACTTTCATTTATGAACCCTTTTGTGACCTTTAACTATGTCATAAGGTAAAGGGTTAACGTTCTGCTACTTTGGTATGTTGCCTGCGGTCATGTATGATTCGGCCTTAAGGGACATCATTGGGAAAGCGGTCAATTCTAAACTAAATGGCATGAGGCCGGGAAGATCATTTAGTATTACACCACTGTTGTATATTCACTGCCTGTAACTCACATCGCTCTGTATGAGAGGCGGATTGAGTGTGAATATATTGTAAGAATTGAAAGGGTCAAACATGCTCTCTTTTGAAGGATTAGAGATGTTTTTTGGACTAGTGTAATTAGATGGGTCTGAGGTATATTAGACACTATTTCTATTCTTTTTGGGTTGATGTCTCTATGTTAGCTCATTTTGAGTTTCTCGTATAGAACTCCCACATGCAGGTGTTTCTCAATGGTCGCACGGTTCATTGGCCAATATGTGATTGTTAAATATCTGGGGAGATTGAGACAGAGATGTGGCAGTGTCATGCTAACTCATGTGCGAGTGAGAGATGTTGGAAATTGGACCAGGTATTGGACCCGGATTTGGGCGCCCATATGGCATGACCCATGGCCAATGTCAGATCATCTAAACATTTTGAATTTAAATTATTGTCTATCCTTAGTTTTGGATAACCCACTATCTTATATGTATATCTATCATATCGTATCAATAGATATGGATAGATGGTTAGATAGCTTTTATATCAAATACGTTATATATGGGATGTGAGATGATTAGAATAACAATTGATATTTTTCCCATACTCTTTCTCTAACTCTCTCCTATTTGTAAAACAATCAAGCCTTTGCACTGTGACTGGTGTGGGTGATACTCATACTGTGGTATCACTCCATTGCTGAGTGTTCTTTGTTTGTGATTTGTGAAGCACTTGATTTACCCACAAGGTTCATCATTTTGGATTCCACCACCTAAGGTATGGCTTGAATCTTTTTACCCACTGCGTTTGATATATCTTACAGTAAACAATTTAAACAATATACTTCATAATTTTCAAATAAAAAATGAGATTCACTAAAATAGTCATTTTCAGATATTTAATCCCATGAAAAAATAAATATGAAATACACATCATTTTCAGGTAAATAGTTCAGGGACTAGGACTATTAATCCGTTGCATTATAATTCTTTTTATCCAATTTATCCAAACAAATATAACCTTATAGCGATAGTATAACTAGAACAAAACCGATCACAAATTTGAATTTAATCATTGTTGGTTACATATTTTGTATAAGCCAATTACAATTCAACGCGTGGCAAAATAAGGGCAATATGGGAAGACTATTCAAGTTTTCGATCGTGATCATACACGTGGCAGTTAGTATTGGTTCTTACAAGATCTGCGTAGCACTGGATCAGCAAAGAGATGCGAAGTGATATGGCTTCAACGGTTACTCACATTCAAATTCAAAATCATGAGGGAAACCTAACTGCAAGTGATGGCATAGTAGAGCTAACTATAAGGCAACATGATCAGCGATCATGAAGGAGCGGTTCGACGGTTAGAAGTGCAGTTCGATGGTCATCCTTGAGAAGTATAAATAGCAGAGAAGGCCCCAGAAAAAGCCCCAGACTCAGATCCAAAAAACCAGTTTTATTAACTTCATTTCCTTTCCAGTTTTTTACATTTCCTGTTCTTTACATTTCTGTACTTTAAAATTCCTGCACTGCACTTCGTTCATAGGAGTAGTTTCAAGTAGATTGTTGCTGTAAACCTCTACGAGGCTGAATTGGATCATTGTAAGTTTTTCATTTTAATGAAATGCTTCAATTGTTCTTCATTTGATTGTTGTTTACTTAATTCTCCTAAATCAAGCCACTAGTAAAAGTCCTCTTCATTGAGGCAGAAAGAACTAAAACACAATCGTCTGACAATTGGTTGGCAATTAATTTTCTGTAAGGACTGATTGATCCTTACTGGCACGCTCACAATTACAATAATAACCTTCGAAAGCCAAAAAGCCAACATATATTTTTGGCACGCCGGTGGGACTAATTGAAATGGCTAGACGTAGAAGACAAGGAGAAAATGAATCCTTGGAAGAAGGCGTAGAAGGAGAGGTAAAAATACCTAATCCAGAGGATAATGTGATAACACATCCTGTGGAGACCCCAATTTTATCAAAACCTATGGTTGAACAGACCAGCACTTCGGAACAAGTACCACATGTTCATAATATTGGACGAGGCCAAGGAATTGGACCATCCACTGTTCCATCTACTCAGCCAATGAATCCATGGGGTGGCCTAGTAGATGCCATGGGACAGCAGTTAATGAACACAATGGAAAGATGGGCAACATCCTTTTTAGATCGAATAAATACCCATCAACTAACAAACATAAGACACATGGAGGAAATTTCAAATGTCGCTCAGCAAAGATTGGCTAGAGATAAACAACCTATGCAAATTAATGGACATTCTAATGGTCAAACTAGTAATCAGAACTATGAAAGACCATCACCTCAGTCTTGGTATGAACCTATTTCAAGGCCTATAGTAGGTCAAAATGCCTCAGTACTTAACAGTGAAGCCATGCAAATTGGTGGATCTGGCCTAGTACAAGAAAATGGCATAAGAATGGTTCCAAATCCCATGTTCGAAGCCATACCTGGCATGAGGGGGTTCACTAATCCTTTATTCGAATTTATACCCGGGGGGTTGGAAGGTTTTCCTACAAATAGAAGAGACACAACACCTGTTCCAGCACCTTTCGCAGGTCCTTTCGCAGGACAGGCTCAAAGGAATCACCCATACCCCCAACAGCAGCTGGCACCACAGGGACAACCAGTCCCAAATATACCACCTTATGGACCAAGAGGACCCCAGGCACAAGGTTGTCCACCAAATCCTGTGTTTATTCCTCCAGTAATGGTTCAACAGGCACAAAATATGGTCCCTAGGGACCAAATTACTGATATTGTTAGAGAGATGTGTGCACCAATGGCTCGGGGGGTTCAAACTCCTGTGTACAGGAAACCATATCCAGAATGGGTGGATAGGGTACATGAATACCCAAGAGGATTCAGGATACCAGACTTTGCCCTTTTTTATGGAAATGGAAACCAGTCAACAATGGAGCATATTGCTAAGTTTACTGCTCAATGTGGTGAATTTACCAATAATGATTACATGAAGTTAAGATTGTTCCCAAATTCTCTTATAGGGGCAGCCTTCGTATGGTATATTAACCTTACGCCTGGCTCCATTCAGACTTGGCAACAATTGGAAGAGGCATTTCATGCCCAATTCTTCCAAACGAAGCCAGAAGTGTCCATGGAAGATTTGGCAAGGTTGAGCCAAAGGCCTAATGAAAAGGCTGTTCAATTTATTGCCAGATTTAAAAGAGCACGAAACAAATGTAGGGTCATCCTACCAGAGCCAGAATTCGTGAGATTGGCTCAAAATGGCTTAGAGTTTAGGCTTTGAAAGAAGTTTGACTCAACTGAGTTTAGAGACTTAGTGGAACTAACTTATAAGGTGTCTAGGTATGAAGCATTACTAGAGGAAGAACAAGATCGAAATAATGCATCATACAAGACATATTATAGAGATCCTAATTATAAGATTGATGCAACAGAGATTGTGGGGAAAAAACCTGTGATCTGTGAGGCATTAATTCATAAGGACACAACAATTGACCAGCAGTTTAAAAAGAAAGACCTTCATAAGAAATACTCTTTCGATTTAACAAAGGTAGATGACATTTTTGATCATTTGCTTGCGGCCAACTTTCTTAAGTTACCAAAAGGAGTCAAAATTCCATCCCTAGATGAACTTAAAGGAAAAGTGTATTGTAAATGGCACAATTCTTGGTCTCACTCGACTAAAAATTGTATTATTTTTCGAGACAGGATCCAAGAACAAATTCGAAAAGGAAGTTTAAAATTCCCAGCTAAAGCAAAAAAGGTCATGGGGATCGACAGTAATCCATTCCCAGAAGTCGGAGAAAGTGCAGCTAATGTTGTTATACCAGACTTCCAGAATTTATCTTTGAAGCAATTGGAAGAGGTTAACGTGCAAATTCATGTTGCCTGCCAGACTACTATCAAGAAAGACACTAGAAGTTCACCAGTTGTTGAACAAGGCTCTACAGGTCAGGAAAAAGACTCTGATGAGGAAGCACTAGATGATGATTCTTTAGAAGCAGCTGTCATGCAAAGAATGTGTCCCAAATGCATGCTGAGTTACAAGTGGTTAAAAGGGCTTCCAATTGATGGGAAGCAATATTACAAGGATGTGCAGAGACGTCCTACGCCAACCAGTGCTCATAACAAAAGGCCATATCCAACTGGCCCAAGGCAGCAGCCATTCATGGCTGGATCTGCAGCTACTAGAATGCAATCCAATGGTAAAAGGCCTTTACATGAGTCCAGACCTCCCAACTATTACAGAATGGAGGGCAATCATCTTGAAAGAATGACTGAAGTAGGTTCAAGTTATGGGATCAAAGTCAGAAATTGGCCCCCTAGACCAGCCTCACACAAGATGGAAAGTGGCCACCTTCATGGAAGGCCTGAATTAGGCCCAAAATAAGGAGTCAGGGCTAAGCAATGGCATTCACAGACAGCTTCGAAACTAGCTTCGAAGGAAGAAAGAGACAGCTCAACGACTGAGTTGGTGGGTTCATGGGTACCTGGAGTCCCAGATTGGTTTGTCATGCAGAACAAACCTAGGGAGATACATGCCCAAAGAAATGCTGTTGGAGATCAGGGTAGGATGGTTAAACCTCCCCTGGTGGCCCCAAATAATTGGGTGTTACTAAAGCATCCAAAAACAAAGGAACCAAACATGGTCCCAGTAATTTCTAGATCACAAAAGAGGAAGATCTAGCGTAGGTACACTCAGTACCAGAAAGACCTGAAAGAAAGTGGAGAAATCTCTTCATTGGTCCAGACAGAGGGGCAGACAGAAGGAAAGAAAAATCCAAAGTCAGACCATAGTCCAAAATCAACTCTACAAGACAAAATAGGTTGCAGCAGAGAACAGTTGGCCAAATTTCACTCTGAACTAAAAGCCAAAGAGAGGTCCAGTTTAGCAGGATTGGAGAAGGCTTTGATGGAGAGTGATAGCGAGACAGAGGGAGAAGTTGGCCTAGGCCAAAAGAAAGAAATGGTTAAGGAAAAAATGTTCGAAGCCTTCATGGCTGAACAAACATTTTTGGTTGAAAAGCCAGCAAAAGTAGACCATTCGAAGGAGTTTGCTAGTAATGAAGTGCCAGAATGCAGTGCCAGAATGCAGCATGGAAGATGCTTCTGAAGTAGTTAAACAAGGTGGCCAAGAGGAGAAACAGGTACAACCAGCCATCCAATTTGGCTCGTTTCCTCCAGTATCAGTGAATATGGTACATATACTACCACATGAATTCCAAGCTGGAGATGAGAACCAAGAGGGTCAAGAAATTGACCCAATTTCAGTCTCTAGTGAAGACTCACAAGTGAGCATGGTGCAAGATGAATTCAAAATGGCTACCCCAATAGAAACTGAATACGAGAGTAAAGAAGAGGTGAGTATTAACCTCTCATATCCTTTTGAGTATCCCACGACATCTATGACACAGCATGTCAAGCCTTTCTATATCAAGGCCTTCTTCGATGGGATACAATTAAACCGAGTCTTGGTGGATAATGGGGCAGCAGTGAACCTGGTTCCAAAATCTTCATTGAGGAAACTAGGAAAAAGGAACCCCAAGTTAATCCCAACTAGCACAACCATTGCTGGCTTTGCTGGAGACAAACAGATGACTCAAGGAATTTTGCCCATTAACCTGAGCGTGGGAACCAGGGACTACATGACGGCATTCTTCGTTATCGACAGCAATGTTAAGTACAATGCTTTACTTGGTAGAGATTGGATTCACACTAACAAGTGTGTGCCTTCCTCTCTGCATCAGAAGATAATGATGGCCTTGGGCAATGGAGAGACAGAGGAAATCGATGCAGATCCTCAACCCTTCATAGCTTATGCAGACTTCGCAGAGGCCAAATTGTATATTGAATGAGTGACACCACTCAATATACTGAGAAAACCTGATGGATCAGCCGAAGTGACGGCTGATGAGAAATTGGCGCACTTGAAGCACTTAGTCCAGGAAAGTGCTGAAAAAGAGTTTGTCGTTAAAGATGACAATGATGCCTGGTTGTAGGCCAAGAAATGAAACCCAATAAGCCAGGCCTTTGGCTCTAATTAAGTTCTTAGTATTCGATGTAAAATCAATAGTCCAGAAGGTGCAAAGACAAGAAAGAGAAGCCATGATAATTGGCTGTAAGCAGGAGCAGCAACAGGCCAGGGTTTTGTCCCTTGATAAATACTGTACATTGGACATTGAAACAAAAATCCAGGAGATATAGGAAGAAGAAGCCTTATGGATAGACTTTGTCTATGAGGAGGATGGTAAAGATGTTGAATCAAATAAGCTGGGAGCAAAACAAAGCAAGGAGATTGCTTCGAAGGCAGAAGGAATCAAAGAAGGAGCTTCAATAAGTTCTCAGATACAAGACCCCTTGGAAGAAGTAAATTTAGGGGAAGGTTCTATACAACAGCCCACCTATATAAGTGCTTGGTTGAATGCTCTTGACAAGGACCAGTTGTTGGTTGTTTTGAAGAAATATAAAGATTGTTTTGCATGGTCTTATAATGAACTACCAGGATTGGATAGGTCATTAGTAGAACATAGGCTCCCTATGAGGCCTAATTTCAAGCCATACAAGCAAAAACCAAGAAGAATGAGTCCAGAACTGATTCAGAAAGTTAAGGAGGAAATTCTTAGTCTACTCAAGGCAGGCTTTGTTAAGACAGTCAGGTATATTGAATGGTTATCCAATATTGTGCCTGTAGTTAAGAAGAATGGTAAAATGAGGGTATGCATCGATTTCAGAAACTTAAATCTAGCAACTCCAAAAGATGAGTATCTTATGCCTATAGTAGATTTGTTGGTAGACAGTTCAGCAGGGCATCAAGTTTTATCAATGATGGATGGGCACTCTGGTTATAACCAAATCTGTATTGCAGAGGAGGATATCCACAAGACAGCATTCAGATGTCCTGGGAATATTGGCACCTTCGAATGGGTTAAAATGCCATTTGGCCTGAAGAATGCTAGGGCTACATATCAGAGAGCTATGAACACTATCTTTCATGACTTCATTGGAGGGTATTTAGAGTGTTATATTGATGATATTGTAGTGAAATCCCAATCCATGGAGGAACATTTGTTTCACTTAGAAGCAGCTTTCGAAAGAATGAGAAAGTTTAAGTTGAAACTCAATTCTCTTAAATGTGCTTTTGGCATATCATCTGGAAACTTCTTGGGCTATGTAGTACACAAGAAACGAATACAGATTGACCAGAATAAAGCCAAAGCCAGACCTCCATCAAGTAAGAAAGAATTACAAAAGTTCCTTGGACAAGTTAATTTTCTTCGAAAATTCATTTCTAATACTGCAGGGAAACTAAAATATTTTCTTCCTTGTTAAGGCTAAAAGATGAAGAGGAATTTGTGTGGGCAGCAGAGCATCAAACTGCTTTCGAAAGAATCAAAGCCTTCTTGGCCAACCCTCCAGTGCTGATGCCACCAAAGGGTGATAAGCCCTTGAAGTTGTACATAACTGTAGCAGAAGATTCATTGGGAGTTTTCTTAGCCCAAGACAATGAAGAAGGCAAAGAGCAAGCTATTTATTACCTTAGTAGGTTTCTAAATTCTTGTGAATGTAAATACTCAGCTGTAAAAAAGTTGTGCCTTGCATTGTATTTTGCTGCAATGAAATTAAGATACTATCTTTTGTCTACAACTGTCTTGGTAATTGCAACCACAGATTTGGTTAAATATATGTTATCTAGACCCATGTTGAGGGGAAGAATTGGCAAATGAATACTAGCCTTATCAGAATTTCATCTAGAATATGTCCTTAAAAAGGCAGTAAAAGGACAAGTTTTAGCTAATTTTTTGGCAGACCATTCATGTCAAATAGAAAGCCAAGAGATAATGGAACTTGGTATGGCTAGTGTTGAACCATGGAAAATGTGGTTCGATGGGTCAAAAGCCAATGGTTTAACTGGAATTGGTGTAGTAATTAAGTCACCACAAGGAGTAGAAACCATGCATGGTTTCAGAGTGGATGAAATTACTTGTTCCAATAATCAAGCTGAATATGAAGCCTTAATAATAGGACTGGAAATACTTATTGGATTACAAGCTCATACAGTTGACATATTTGGAGATTCTCAGTTAGTAGTTAACCAAGTAAAAGGGATTTTCAAATGTCAAAGTATAAGCATGTTGCCATACTATGTTGTTGCATTACATCTGCTTTCTTAATTTCAGATAGCAAATGTAACTCATGTCCCAAGGTTCTTAAATAATAAAGCTAATGATGTGGCTTAGAAAGCTTCGAATTTCAAGAGAATGGATAATACTCAAAGGGACATAAGACAAACAACATATCAAAAATTAATACCACCCTTAAATAAAAGGAATGTCGTCGTGGAAGTCAATCATAATGACTTACAAGAACAAGATTGGAGGCATCCAATAATGCAGTATATGGCTAGCCCATCTTCGAAAGCCAGCAGAAAAATTAAATTGCAGTCTATGCAATACATGATGTATGGTAATATTCTCTACAAAATGGGGGAGATGGTTTATTGTTGGAATGTTTAGGCCCAAAAGAAGCATTGACAGCTATGGCTGAGGTTCATGAAGGCATCTGTGGTGCTCATCAGCCTGGTGTGAAGATGAGATGGTTATTTCGAAGGCATTCCTACTATTGGCCAACTATCCTTAAAGACTGCATAGAATATGCAAGAGGTTGCCAGGCATGCCAAAAGCATGGCACAATAAGGCATGTGCCCATAACTGACCTGCATGCAGTTGCGAAGCCTTGGCCATTTAGAGGATGGGCCATGGATATGATGGGGAAAATACACCCACCCTCTTCGAAGCATCATTGTTTCATTTTAGTGGCCACTGATTACTTCACTAAGTGGGTCAAAGCTAAACCATACAAGGCTGTAGACCAAACTGAGGTCATTGGATTCATTAAGGATTTAATCCATAGATTTGGTATCCTACAGACTATAACTGTTGATAATGGGACTGTGTTTGATGGGAAAATGGTAAAGTCTTTTGTGGCAGAGTTTGGAATTAGCCTTGTTAATTCCACCCCCTATTATGCACAAGTCAATGGTCAAGCTGAATCATCTAATAAGTCTTTGAAAAAAGGAATACAAAAAGTTATGGAAAACAATCCTAGGGATTGGCATAACTTATTGTTGGATGTATTGTGGGCTTATAGAACTTCTCCAAGGTCAAGTACAGGAATCACTCCTTATGCCTTAGTATATGGGCATGATGCAGTGCTACCTGTGGAAATTAATGTTAAGTCCTTGAGGGTGAGATGTCAAGACCAGTTAGATCTTGAGCAATACCATCAGAGTATGTGCTTTGAGTTAGAAGGTATAGATTAAGCTAGAATTCTGGCATTAAATAGCATTCTTTTCCAAAAGAAGAAAGGAGCCAAAAACTATAATAAGAAAGTCAAACACATTGGCTTTGATAAAGGTGATTTGGTATGGAAGACAATACTCCCAATAGGGATTAAAAGCCATAAGTTTGGCAAATGGTCACCTAACTGGGAAGGACCATATCAAGTTCATAGAGTCTTGCCTTTTGGAGCATACCATTTAAGAAATTTGAATGGATATGTACATCCCAAAAAGATTAATGGCAGATATTTGAAGCCTTATTATCCAACCGTGTGAGAAACACAAGGAATAGAATAAGTGCTAAACAAAAGAACATGAGAACACTTCAATGATAAATAAGAATTTATTTCATAAAGAGTCAAATACATGTAGCTATAGATTGGCCCAAAAGTCAGTACAGTGTTTAAATTGTTCTTTTACTATAGATGCTCTATTCTTGAGGAATGGAAACAATTGAATGGTTGTAGTCATTTCTTGCTTTCGATCAGCTAGCTCTTGATTAGTGATTTGCAGCTTGGTAGTAGTCCGATTCAAAGCTTGGTTAACTGCTGATAATTCTTCCTCAAGTTAAGCCTTCTTTTCCAACAATTAAGCTTGAAATTGGGAGGCAGAGGAATGTTGTTCTTTTAGTTTTGACACTTCAGCATGAACTTTAGAAACAAAACTCTGATCTCTCAATAACTTCTCCTCTGCAGCCTTAGCAGCATGACAGATGTTGATGTAAAAATTTATGGTGGCTACTGCCTGAGATAAATGACTTGAAACAGTCATGCCGGATTGTTCAATAATCTTGCAGCACTGGAGGAAGCCATCTTTGATTATAGGCCTTTGTAAGGCTTCGAAAGGAATCCTCGAAAAAGATGCCAGCAGCTCCAGACAGCTATCCAAGTCTATCGAAGGCAAGGAAGTCTTACCACTGGAGGAAGAGCTCTCAAAAATTTCTAGTAAAGAATCAGCTGGAACCAATGGCTCAGTCTCATTGCTAGTCATTGGAGAGGTGGAAGGTATGTTAAAAAGATTGGCTAGTCTAGCCTCAAAAATATCCACCTCATCCATTGACATGGAAGGTGCAGAAAGAGCTCTGGTAGAAGGAAGAAATGACTGCATAGGAATCGGAGAAGAAGATGGAGTGTCCTTAGCAGTCTCTATAGTTTTTGCTACCAGTTGGTCAAGAGAAGAAGGACTGGAGCTAGGCAAAGATAATGGATGATGGATTGAAGAGTTACCAGTACCCTCAATGTGAGAGTCAGCTACCATCAAAGATGAAGTAGCAGCTGGAATTTCCTTAGGAAGAGGAGGAAAAACAGTGCTCGAGGAAGAATCAAATTGAGTAAAATCAAAAGACAAATGAGGGAGGAATGGAGTTAAGCCAAAGGGAAAAGGAGCAAGAATACTTGGCCGCAAGGAGGGTACGGAGAATATAGGCCTAAAAAGTGGGAATATTATCTGAATAGACTTCACATTTTGCAATTAATCAACTTCGACCGAAACTGAGGAAGTCCTTATTTAGAGAATAGGCTCAGTAGTGGTTGCTGTAAAAGAAGAAATACAAAGTAATGTCTAGTCTTGATGCCAAGAATTTGACAAGAGAATAAAAGAATAGAGGCATGAAAGAAGTTACTTGTTTCAGAAGTGATAGTAATGATGGGAGAGCTACGAAGGGAATAATGCTCAGCAATGTGCTGCCTTCTCGCAATTTCCGTTTGGATTGCATCAGCAGCAGCAGCTTCATCTCTCAATAGTTGCTGTTGCCGCCTCTTCTCAGCTCTTTGAAAAATAATTATTTCTTTGGAATGTTCCTCCTCTACTGCTTTGGCAGCCGCCTCATGAGTGAGGTCTTCGACCAAATCAGAAGGAGAGACAGTCATCTTCTTTCTCTTTTTTCTCGGTAATGGTATTTCCTGCTCTTTCTCAATCTCTCTCTCTTCAATTTGGGACTCAGACTCTTCAGGAGTGAGTTCTTTTTCTACTACTTTGGCAGCTGCCTCATGAGTAGGGTCTTCGACCAAATTAGAAGGAGAGACAGTCATCTTCTTTCTCTTTGTTCTCTGTAATGGTATTTCCTGCTCTTTCTCAATCTCTCTCTCTCTCTCTCTTCAGTCTGAGATTCAGATTCTTCAGGAGTGAGTATTAGCGTCCTTTTCTTTTTCTGCTGTTGTTTGTCTTTGAGAGTAGCTAGAGTTTCAGCTCTCTTTGGAGATTTTTCTTGTGGAGACCCTACACCAAGAGGTATGAATGTAAAGGAAACAAACAAAAGAGTCTAAAGAAAAGAAACCTGAAAATACTTACCCTTTTTCGAAGCAGCTCTGGTAACTCTAGCAGGAGGGGGTGAGGCTACAGGAACAGTCTTGGCAGCTGTGGAAAGAGAGGGAATGTTCTCGACTGTTATTGGTTTAGCCTTAGAAGGCACTCCTAACCCTATCAGTAAATCATGAAGGTGTATTGCTAGGCGCACTTCTATATTGGCTGTCCACCAGTTTTGAAATCTTTTCAGAGCCAAGCCAGAGAGAATGAAGGGGACAAATTTGAACTCACTCTAATCTTTCAACAGTTTAAATGTTGCCTCTTCTAGTTTTGATTTGGGTACTCTCAGGTTTCTGGTTGTAAGATGGACATTCGAGAGGCTGCAAAGTGGAATGGGAATCCCTTGAGTAAACCCAAATTGCCTGGCAAACTGAGAAGGGCAATATACCTCAGATATACACTTATAAGCTCGAGGGTTTAAAGTACCAATGAACAGCTCCCTCAGTAACAAAATAGAAGCCCACATATCTTTGTGTGGCGGGATGGAGCACTCTTTATCAGCCAAGAATGTTTATAGCCAAGCTGATCCTTTGTTGGCATCCAAGGGGCAAAAGAAGGTGGCAGATGGAGAAATAGGAAATTGATGAAAAAAGGTGAGGTAATAGGCAAAGGAAGCAGGATAAAGAACAACTCTAACATATTTCTCCCCATAACTAGGATCCTGAACAAGGAATTTTAAGCATTTGGGATGCAAATCAGTAAAGTAAGCAAAAAGCCAAAGTTGGAGCACCCAAAAGGGACCTCCTTGGTTGATATCAAGAGGTTTCTCACAAAATTGGGAGCAGGCTCTAGAAACATGGCCTAAGAGATAAGGGGCCAAGGCTATGCGTTTCTTTAAAACAAGGGCCTTCGCAAGTGGGGCGAACTCAGGCATGATCCGCTGAGATAATGTACAAAAGAGAAATTTACACAACCAGTATAAAATAAAGAAAAAGAGTTCTCTATCTCTCACGAGGCCTTCCATTTTATTTTCAGCCTTTACAAAATCACTGTAGGAGGAATTTAAGGGTGGAAGGGAAAACTTAACAGAAAGGTCCGGGTAACTGGGTGTAAAAGGAGTACCAAGGGGTGAAAGCCCTAAGAGATGGCAGATATCAAGAATGGTGGGGGCCATCATGTCATACCGAAACTGAAAAAAATTAAAAGCCATGTTCCAAAAGCAAAGAGCAGCAGGAATCAAAAAAAGATCTTCATGAATGATAAACCTAGAAAGACGAAGGGCGTCGAGAATACAGAGCTCTTGCAGGTCACCTTCTCTTGCAGGCACAACTCTGTCATACCATTCCTCCCACTCAGCCCTTAATGTCGGCCAGCAACGGTAAGGTCGGGTCATTCTCCAATTTCCCCAGTCGAGCCCCCCTTCATAGAGAAGAAAGTGGTCCTCCAAGCGAGGGTATAAAGCTGGAAGTTGAACGGGAGCTTCTCGAAAGATGGGACCTAAGACATATTCTTGTTTATCGTTATGGCGAGGAACAAAAAGGCGTCTGTCTATGGCACTTGACCCATCAGCTATAAATTTGGCGATCTCTTCCTCAATACATCTCTTCAAAGCCATTGTTGGGCTTATACGATCGCCAGTTGGTACTTTCAGAGAAGAAGAATCCATTGGTGGCAAGTAGCAAGGAAGAGAGGGTTAATAGACGAGAAGGGTTTGTGTGTTGAGCAAACAAGTGATTTCAGAGCACGAAATAAAAGGGTTCTAAAAACCTTTGTGTATGGAAAATATATCGTGTAATTCGTAAAGAAGTACTAAAAAGTACAGATACGAAGAGTTTCCTTCAATATTGATACTTTTGGAGGGAAACACATCTCAGATGTTGATGTCAGCTTCGAAATAAAATACTTGGCTTCGAAACCAGATTTTGGCGCCAAAGTCAAATAACAACGGCTTCGAAACTGAGAAGCCGGCTTCGAAGCATATTCCACATCTAAGGATGTAAAAATGCTCAAGTATTTGTTTACTTCAAAGGGATTAAAGACCTGTTTTAGGTTTCTTAATGAGAGCAATATCCTTCGAAGCAAAACTTAAGATCCCTTAAGGATGGGAATTGTTGTTCGAAGTATCAAAACCAATAGTTGGTTTGATAATACACAGAAAAGATTGTTTTTTCGGACTAAAACAGTGCAGCCCTCGAGAGGGGCTTCCATATTTTTGAAAGTATGGACTGTTGTTCGAAGCAAAAATGGTCAATTTAAAACTGATTGATCATACTAACCATGACCATATGTTGGATATGATTAAAACAAGCTTTAAGGGGCAAGATTGTTAAATTCGAAGCACTGATTCTAAATGGAAATTAGTAAAAATTGTCAACTGTATTCCATGAATTGGAAAAATTCATGTTGGTTTTTCAGTGTTTCATTTGAGATGATTGAATCCAGATTCAAAGGATAAAATTATGGAGTTTGAAGCCCTAAATTTGCTTATAAAGACAAACAAAGATAAAGTCAAACCATGCCAAACAAAGAGAAAAGTCTTAGCTATATTGACACAAAAGCAATTACATCAAAAAGCCCTCCTTAGGTACAAATTCGAGTTCATAAAAGTAAGGAATAGAATAAATAACAAGATCATGAAAAGTCTTAGAATAAATTTCTGTTCCTTTTTTATTCTATCCTCTATTTTCTCCAAGTTTGGCTGCTGAAGTTGATGTGCTCTTACTTGATAAAAGAGTTCTTCAGCCTTTATTTCGAACGCTGTTTCTTTTAACCCTTGTTCCAGCTCGTCCATATCCAAGTCATCCCAGTACGCAGAGTCTTTATTCTTGAAGACATCGTATTCTTCGATGAGGTTCTCTGCTTCGTACTGGGTATGAATTCGAAGGGATGAAAGTTGGTTCAAAGATTGGGTGGTGACCACAGAAGTTCGGTGCCAATGGAGAAGCAACAAGAGTTGGTCCAAAAACATTTGGAGTTCTGCTTGGGCGATGGGGTTGAAGACGTGACCCCGAGTCATAATATCACAAGCCCATCGAAGGTTCTTGAGAGGGATATCGTCTTCAAGAACATTGAAAGGCAAGTGAGAAAAGGCCGCAAGCAGAAGTTGGCCTTGCTTTCGCTGAGCTGGAGTAGGAGAATGTGGGGGCTTATAAGGAGGAAAAACCTTGTCCGCAGAGAGGGTAAGCCTCAGTCTCTCTGTCCAATAGAGATTTTGCGGAGAAGGAGGTATAGAGGCTTCCATTTTGAAAAAAGGAGGAAACTGAGGGGCATTAACACAATCAAGCCAGTCAGAAGAGCAAAGCCTTGCCTTCTGGGCTAAGAACGATGGGTTATACCCTTGTGCCTCTTCTGGACGTCGGGTAGCTTGTACTGTCTTTGTAGGCATGGTGCATGTGTACCATGCTACAAGCAGATTGTCCTCTAAACTACGTCGGTGGTCGATGGGCACATAAGGATAAACCACTGAACTTTGAGCATCAGAAGGGAATTCTAGAGGATCAGTGAACTCGACAAAGTGATGATTAACTCACTCCCTTAACTCACATGCCTCAGGTTCTGACCAGCTTCTCCAACCAAAAGCCCTAGAGAAAGAAGAAGCTACAGCCTCATTCCATGCAGAAGATTGTGGATTAGAAGAAGAACTTCCCATGTCCATATTTGCAAATTTCTGAATCAAAGGATTGTGGACAGTGTGTTCGTAGTCCAAGGGTTGATAATTTGCAAAAGCTTCCATGACTTGAATATAGAAAGGTGGGTAAAGGTGGCTAATCAATGCATGAAGATTCTTTCGAGGATGAACGGTATTATCAAACAACTCTTCATATACTTGATCGAGATAAGAAAAGGTCTGTTTATCCATTGAATTTGACTTTTCGAATACTGAGATAGTGAGCTTGTTTAAGGGATCAAAGAGGAGTTAATGCAAAGGTTCATCAATGAATGACAGTTGTGTTTCTAAATATGCAAAGCCCATGCACGTTCTAAAATGTGGATAAAAGACCTTGATCCACTAATATCACCAAGTACTGGGTATATTAGTGCGGGGGTAATGTTGGCTACATATTTTGTATAAGCCAATTACAATTCAACGCGTGGCAAAATAAGGGCAATACGAGAAGACTATTCAAGTTTTCGATCGTGATCGTACACGTGGCAGTTAGTATTAGTTTTTACAAGATCTGCGTAGCACTGGATCTGCAAAGAGATGCAAAGTGATGTGGCTTCAACGGTTACTCACATTCAAATTCAAAATTAGGAGGAAAGCCTAACTACAAGTGATGGCATAGTGGAGCTAACTATAAGGCAACATGATCAGCGATCATGGAGGAGCGATTCGACGGTTAGAAGTGCAGTTCGATGGTCATCCTTGAGAAGTATAAATAGCAGAGAAAGCCCCAGAAAAAGCCCCAGACTCAGATCCAAAAAACCAGTTTTATTAACTTCATTTCCTTTCCAGTTTTTTACATTTCCTGTTCTTTACATTTTTGTACTTTAAAATTCCTACACTGCACTTCGTTCATAGGAGTAATTTCAAGTAGATTGTCGCTGTAAACTTCTACAAGGCTGAATTGGATCATTGTTAGTTTTTCATTTTAATTAAATGCTTCAATTGTTCTTCATTTGATTGTTGTTTACTTAATTCTCCTAAATCAAGCCACCAGTAAAAGTCCTCTTCATTGAGGCCGAAAGAACTAAAACACAATCGTCTGATAATTAGTTGGCAATTAATTTTCTGTAAGGACTGATTGATCATTGCTGGCACGCTCACAATTACAATAATAACCTTCGAAAGCCAAAAAGCCAACAATCAGATAACAATGAGATGGATCGGCCTCACATTTATATAAGAAAATAGTGTTAGTTTTTTCTAATTGACATCATGCAATTCTCAACTTTCCTTCCTTTCAGCAATTTTCTAATCCTTTTGGGCTTTTTTTTCTTTGTTTTTCCCATATATGTGTTGAGCATTATTCTAAGGGGCTGGACAGGTGTTGCCGGACCCAACAAAATAACAAGCGAGCATGGGGGGCATGGCTTCCAATGGAGTAGGGCTAAGCAATCCAATCCAGAGGAGAAATTATTCCACGCCCCCAAATTAATTCAAGCCATTTATTTATTTGGATCTCTCACAAATGATATTTTTGATTGATTTGAGGCATTTTCACTTGAAACGGGTCTAAAATTATCATTATAGGAATATAAAAGTACGTTAAGAATACAAATTTTTATTATTTTAAATTATTTTAAAAATTTTCATATAATATAAAAAAAATAATATACAAATCTATTTTTTATATTTATTTTTTAGATTTAATGATGTGTAAGTGATATGATTGATTGATGATCAAGAAGATATGAGAAAGAATATTATCTTAAATATTTTAATTAATTGCTACATCATTGAACTTTAATTTTTAATCTAATTTTTTATCTTGTATAATAATAACCTAATATTATATGATATTTTTAAAATATTTGAGAAGCCATCACCCCAACAGCACCCTTAGGTTCTGTTTGTTTATCGGATATAAAAGTCGGATATGGGTATAGGACTGGATATAATATGAATGAAGTGAGTCTCATATATTTTTTTGTCTTCTTATATCCCGTGTTTGGTTGTTTCGGATAGTATGTGATGCAAAAGGGAGATATGCAATACCACTCCAATGGTATTGTATATCCATCACCATCGGATATAACTCATCTTTCATTCATAGGTAAAAAATAATCACTCTTCTCTTATCCTATCCTATATAATATATTAACCAAATATAGTATAAGTGACCCTATAGTATATATAATCCATCGCATATCCTACAATATATTATATCACATCTTTATTCTTAGATATTACATATTCTCTTAAAATCCTTATATCCAATCCAAACAATCAAATGGAGCCTTAGATCCACCCTTAATTGTCATGTCAATACATTTGGAGCAATGAATAATTGCTCAATTGAGAGACCAAACCCACCTAATTGAATTTCCTATTAAAATGCCCATATCTTCCTCATAATTTCGTAACCAGCTCACATGTTTTTTTAAAATTGTAAGTTTAATTAGATGGATTAATAATTTTACGTCACGTTTATTTCTGAACTTTTAATAAATTAAATAAAATAAATTAATGCTCTGAAGCTCTTAAACTTTTAAATAAAAAGTTCCTTTCACTTAATATATAGTAAAATAAATTGAGTTGGGTTTATTGAACACAACATTTGAATCTGATGCATTGTAAATTGTAAAGGGAAATATGGATTGAGACAAGTTTAGGTAGGGTTTGGAAAAAAAAATCGTCTTTTATAATTTTTCCTGAATTTTTTTATTTTCTAAATTCTTTTACACTAAGATTTAAAATATGAAAACTGAGAGAGAGATTTGCGCCGGAGAGATACGGCTGACCTACGATAACGCGGGTTGTGACGGACCTCACGGTGCCAAGCTGCTTTCTCAATGGGCACGGTCCTCCGGCCTGTCGTGCACGGCCGAGGTAGCTTGGCCGACCAGGCATGGAGTAAGGCCTGGCCGAGCTATGACTTGATAGACATTCGGCTGGACGCGCATTGGCGTGACACAACCGAGCTAGTGGCTGTCCAGAATGAATCTAGCCTGAGAAAAGGACCAGCACGCTTCACCTTCAGTTAGCCCGAAAGGAGTTTGGACCAAGATGGTGGTCGGTGTACGCCTGGCCAGCTAGCTCGGAAGCTCGGCCGTGTTGGCTGTGGTTGTGATTTTCTCCAAGGAATAGGTCGGTTGTGGTATTCCGGTCAGGTGTGCCACTTGGGCCAATGGCGTGATGGAGAGGAAATCTGCTTCAGGCACGCGTCAATACCGTTTGGCAGTTTCACATGTACCATTTGGAGGTTTTGGCCTTTACACGCGTAAGGTGGTAGGAGGCAAGCACTGCCACCTGTCCAGGGAAGGACAGCAGAGGTAGTGCGCGCACAATCCCTGAGGTTACATGGCCAGCCTAGAAAAGGGGACAAGAGGAACGTTGGAGGTAGGCTATCTGAACCTCTCTCTCCCTTACAAACGGCATTCTCCTGCCACAAGTGTTCTAACTTGATTGTCGGAGAGTCTATCCGGCAATCCACCGCCGGGCAGCTCACCATTTCTCTATTTCCAAGTTAGACGCCGTCACGTGAAGCTTGAGTTCAAGGAGTACGGAAAGCACTAGATATTTCGCCCCCGTACAATTGGCGCCGTTTGTAAGAAGTCTTTGATACAAAACCTTGCTCTTCAAGCTTCTTCGACTGTTTCCATGGCTAACAATGACGAAGCTCCATTGTTCGTCGTCGATGGTGTCATGCTAGAGTATGTTCGTCGGAGAGAAGGCCCCCCAAACGTTCCAGCAATGGCGGGATTAGAGACCTCTTCGAGAGGTGCGCGAGATAAACACGCAAGGAGTACTGACCGCTCGAAGAGCCCAGAGGGCCGTCGTCGGCGGGGGGATTCTCATGCCCAGCGTTTAGAACACAAACTCAAGGATCAGGATGCCCTCATTTGCAAGATGGTGGTTGAGATGGAGGTGCTGAAGCGCCAGATCAAGGGGAAGAGTGTTGCTGGAGAGGGCAACCTTAGTGAGCGCACCCCGTCTCCTCGTTCTGGCAGTCACCGCCAAGGAATGACGCATTCTCTCTCTATCACTAGGAGTTATGGGGTTGGGGACTCCAATCCACAAGAGGGCAAATCTCTCACTTGCGACAGCACCTACCATCCCTCACGCCCGTCGTCGACGTCGCGATACTCTTTTTTCGCCCGCTCCAGATACCTGAGGGATGTGTTGGAGGAGAGGGCACGCCGTAAAGAGACACAGAGATTGCCGGCGTTGCAGAGGCTAGGTTCCCAAATACGGTGTAGTGAGGAAGTAGCAATGCCTACGCCCAGAATGGTGGCCCCAGCGCTTGTGGACAAAGAGCTGGCGAGACTTACGGCTACACCGCTGTCTGCAGAAATCGAGAGTACACCACTCCCTGCCAGATTCCACCAACCCAAGTTCACCTTGTACGACGGCAAGACGAATCCGTACATGCATGTTAGTCATTACCGGCAAGTAATGGCTGGACACCGGTGCAATGATGCCTTGATGTGCCTCATCTTCCCAGCAAGTTTGGGAGAACTGGGCCTGAAGTGGTTCGAGAGGCTTCCGGAGGGGAGTATCGAGGGATGGCAACAGCTAGCGGAAGCCTTCGTCACCAGATTCAAGACCAACACACGAGCACACCCAAGGAGGTCGACCATCTCCTGGGTGTCAAGATAGAGTCTGGAGGTTAATTGAAGGCATACAATGCGAAGTACTGGGAAACTTACAATGAGATCCTCGACTGCCCTACCAATCTGGCTATTACTCAATACAAGTGGGGTCTCCCAGTCGGACATAGGCTGCGAGATTCGCTTACTATGCACCAGCCCACAACAATGGAGTCATTGATGTAGCGGATTAATGAACACATCCGTGTGGAGGATGATGCTGCCTCCGCAACTGAGAAGGCTAACCCGATTGCGGCGGACAGAAGAGTGGTGGGGAAAGTTCACTCGGTCGGGCAGGAGGACAACCGCCCAAGCGACCGATCAAAAGATCAACATCGTGGCCCAAACCGTGATGATAGAAACAAAGGTCGCCGAAATGACCGAGCTAACACCCCCCGCGATGAAGAGGAGGATGCCAAGAGGAAGTTGAAGACGCGAACGAGTATCACCACGGTCTTCAAAATTCCTATTTACCGCATACTAAGTGAAATCCAGGGTGAACCCTTCGTCTGTTGGCCAGCCAAGTTGGGGAGTGCACAGAGAGGCTTCAACTCAAGATATCGATGCACCTTCCATAAAGAACGGGGGCACCGAACAGAGGACTGCTTGCCGCTCAAACAACACCTGGAGGATCTGGTGGCGGCGGGACACCTTGACCAATACATAGATGGGGGTATGAAAGTCACGCCACTAGGACAAACCGAGCCAAACGGCCTAGCCGCCCTGGAGGCAGCGCCCCAAGGCGTAATCAATGTTATCTATGGCATCATTGAACCGGCAAGGGTCTACGAACTAAGAGGGATGATTAAAAAAGCCGAGCACATGAGGGAAGTACTCTCAGTTTAGCCCGCTATGAAGAAAGGGAAGACCAAGGAGAAGGACATCCTTACCTTTTCAAGCAAAGACATGGAGAGGATTCAGATGCCCCACAATGACGCACTAGTGGTAACTCTTCGCGTCAAGGATTTTGATATCAAGAGGATCTTGATCGACCAAGGAAGTTCGGTCGAAATCATGTACTACGACGCATTCAAACAAATGAAGCTGGAGGACAAGGACTTGGCCCCTGCAACATCTCCCTTGGTCGGCTTCAACTCTCAGCCAGAATGGCCGGTAGGAAAGATCATATTGCCGGTCAAAGCGGGTCCAGTGATAAAGCAAGTAGAATTCTGGGTGCTCAAGGTCCCATCCACCTACAACTTAATTTTGGGCAGAGGCTGGTTACACGCCATGCAAGCAACAGCGTCGACCTACCGTCAAGTTCTGCGCTTCTGACACCAACCGGGCAAATAGAGGAGGTTTGGGGAGACCAAGTGATGGCGAAACAGTGCTTCGTTGCGGTAAACGGCAACCGGGCCGCCAAAGGGTTCGTTCAAATGATAGAGGGTCCGAAGGGGAAGGAAGTCCTGGAAGATGTAGGAAGAAAGGCCGAGGAAAAATCGGTCGAAGATTTGGTAGAGGTGCGAATCGATGAGAATGACCCAACCAAGTTCTTTCTCTTGGGCTCATCCCTGTCCAGCATCGAGCGACACGAGTATGTTGACTTTCTGATCTCCAATATGGAAGCCTTTGCGTGGACACCTTACAATATGCCTGGCGTCGACCCTAGCTTCATTTGCCATCAGTTAAATGTCTTCCTTAATGCACGGCCGGTCATTCAGAGGATGCGCCGCTCGGCCTTGTACCATGCCGAGGTAGTGGCGAAAGAAGTTAAGAACTTGTTGGAAGTAGGGGCAATAGAGGAAGTGCAATACCCTCGGTGGATATCCAATACGGTGGTGGTTCCGAAAAAGAATGGCAAATGACGGGTGTGCGTTGACTATAAGATGGTTAACCATGCATGCCCAAAGGATAGCTTTCCCCTCCCACGAATTGACCAGCTGGTGGACTTGACCGCTGGCCATCAGAGGTTTAGCTTCCTGGATGCATACCGTGGTTACCACCAGATAGCCATGTATGAACCAGACTGAGAGATCACATCGTTCACCACTCCGAGAGGCCTATATTGTTACAAAGTCATGTCGTTCGGACTAAAAAACACCGGGGCAACTTTTCAACGGATGGTGACCAAGATGTTTGCTCCCCTTCTGGGCCGCTCAATGGAGGCCTATATCGACGATATGGTGGTAAAGAGCGGGGGAAAAATCTCAACACCTCACCGACCTAGCAGAGATGTTTGCTATACTTAAACACCACAAGCTTCGTTTGAATGCCTCCAAATGCGCCTTCGGAGTCGGCACCGGAAATTTTCTGGGTTTTCTGGTCACAAACCGAGGGATTGAAGCCGACCCATCCCAAATCAAGGCCATACAAGAGCTGGAGCGCCCAAACTCCACGAAGGACGTTCAACATCTTGCCGGGATGGCAACCGCGTTGAACAGATTTATAAGCCGGTCTTCAGATCGTTGCAGGCCCTTTCTTTAAAACTTTGAAGGCTAAGTTCTTCTGGGATGACGAATGTGACCGTGCACTAGTGGATCTAAAAATGTACCTCTCCTCAACCCCTATCCTAGTTACGCCAAAACCGGGTAAAGAACTATATCTCTATTTGGCAGTCTCTCAACATGCAGTGAGCGCCGTCCTAGTCCGCGCTGAAGGCATCCAGCACTTGCCCATCTTCTATGTAAGCAAGACCTTGCTCCCTGCTGAGTCAAGATATTTGCCGCTAGAAAAGTTAGCCTTGGCCCTGATGATGGCTTCGAGAAAGCTGGCGCACTATTTTCATGCCCATACAATAGTGGTGCTTACCGAGTTTCCACTTAAGGTGCTCTTTGAAAAGGCAGACTTTACTGGGAGAAATTTGAAATGGGCCGTGGAATTGGGGCAGTATGACGTCAAGTTCAGACCGCGCACCGCAATCAAGGCTCAAGCCCTTGCAGACCTTGTGGCGGAGTTTGCCCCTGGAATGCATCCGGTTTGCCTGGTTAATTTGGCTAGTGTGGATTTGGCACAGCCCGTCGTTCAGGCAATGGAGACAAGTGTTGGCTTGCAAATGGAAGAAGGGAAAATAGCAGCCGAACTAGAGAAGCCGGATAACTCATCAAAAGACCAACCCAACCAAGACATCGGAAGAGACCAGAACGAACCGACCAGAACCTTGGAGTTGAGAAGCTCGCAAAACCCATCTGATTGCTGGAAGCTATTCATTGGCAAGATGTGGAAGCTCTTCGTCGATGGGGCCTCCAACCGGCATGGCGCTAGGCTGGATATCGTACTGACTTCCCCGGACTGGCTGGTTATTGAGCAAGCAATTACGCTCAGCTTCCCGGCGTCCAACAATGAGGCGGAATATGAGGCCCTCCTTGCCGGACTAAGGAGTGCATTGAGGATGAAAGCGTCCGCTCTCATGGTATTCAGCGACTCCAAGCTGGTGGTCAATCAGGTCTCAGGGGAGTATGAAGCGAGGGATGAAAGAATGGCCAAATATCAAGCGCTAGTGCGGGCTGAAATAAAGAAGTTCGCCGCAATAAGAGTTGAACAAATCAACCGTGAAGAAAACAACACAGCTGACGAACTGGCCGGCCTTGCATCTACGCAAACAGCTTTCCCCAATCCTTTTATGATAGAATTCCTACCTCGACCAAGCATTGAGGAACCAGAAGTGCCCGAGGTACTCTGCACTGACTTGGGACCATCCTGGATGGACCCCATCATCACCTTCCTAAAAGATAGAATTTTGCCGGAAGAGAATGAGGCTGCCAACAAAATCCGGGCCAAATCAGAGCGGTTTTGGCTCTCTCCGTCCGGAGCCTTGTACAAGAAGTCTTTTACTGGGCCATATCTGAAGTGTGTCCACCCCGACAAGGTGGAAGCTTTCCTCGATGAGATTCATGAAGGCATCTGCGAGAGTCATACTGGGGGTAGGTCTTTATCTTACCGAGCAATTTTCCAAGGTTATTGGTGGCCATGCATGCAAGCGGACACGCAGAAATACGTTCGCAGGTGTGAAAAATGTCAGAAATTTGCTCACCAAATCCACCAGCCGGCCAGAGAATTGCTTCCCCTTACAAGTCCTTGGCCGTTCGCACTTTGGGGGTTGGATATTGTGGGACCACTCCCAGCGGCCCCGAGCAACCGCAAGTTCTTTATCGCCGCTACCGACTACTTCACCAAGTGGGTTGAGGCCGAGCCGTTGGCAACCATAAAGGAAAAAAATGTCAAGAAGTTTGTTTGGCAAAATATCATTACTCGTTTCAGTATTCCGAAGGCCCTCATCTCAAATAATGGGACCCAGTTCGATGGCAAAAATTTTCGCGAATTTTGCGAAGAGTTAAAGATTGAATTCTACAACTCAACACCGGCCTACCCTCAGTCAAATGGTCAAGCAGAAGCTTCAAACAAGACCACCTTAGACGGACTGAAGAAGCGGCTAGAACAAGCCAAAGGAAAGTGGGCTGAAGAGCTCCCTAATGTACTCTGGGCATACCGCACCACGCCAAGGCGATCCACCGGGGAAACTCCATTTGCCTTAGCATATGGCATGGAGGCCGTCATCCCACTAGAAATTGGCATGCCAACCATCCGATCTGAAAGTTTTCAACCAAAGCTAAACAATGAAGCGGTGGCATTAGAACTTGACTTAGCCGAGGAAAGAAGGGAACGGGCTCTCATCCACATAGCAGCTTATCAGCAAGAACTCTCCAAGAAATACAACAAGGCTGTGCATCCAAGGCTGTTCAAGATAGGGGATTGGGTCTTAAGGAAGGTGATGGGCAACACTATAGTCCTTGGTGAAGGGAAACTTGGTGCAAATTGGGAAGGGCTGTACAGGGTAACTGGCTTTACAGGCAAAGGGGCATACCATCTGGAGGACTTAGATGGTAAAGCGATCCCCAGACCCTGGAATGCAGCTAACCTCAAGATTTTTTACTTTTGAGATGTAATTGTTTTTGTTACTTAGCTTTTTGGACCTTTAGCCCTTTGGCGTTTCATGTAAATCGCTGGCATGTAATGAAAGATGGCCCTACTTTTCTCTTATGTTATGAGTGTCTGTAAAATGCCAAGGATATTGGGCTACTGTGGATGCTAGGGGCAGGAAAACCAGCTTACAGTAAGCCGAGCTAACTTTTCTAGCCGGTGTAGAAATAGACCGCACAAACAGTTGGTGTATTGTCCAATGAAACAGTTGGTGTATTGTCCAATGAAACAATTGGTGTATTGTCCAATTTGCATAAGGGCCGAGCTGATTTTTGCTCACCCAATTGAGATGTTGGCGTCATGATCAACTTAAATGTAATATTGGTGTTTTGCCCAATCTACAGGCCGAGCTGATTTTGCTCTACCAGAATGAAATGTTGGAGATTTGTCCAACTTCCCTTAGGGCCGAGCTGATTTTTGCCCGCCTGAAAAGAAGACTTGGCGTGTTATGAGGTGATTTTTGCTCGGCCCAAATGACATGATTGGGTGTTTGTAAAACCTCTAAAGGCGATTTAGCTCGGCTCGTTTAAGTGTTGCTGCTTTGCACGCCGAGCTGATTTCGCTCGGTCATAAATATCAGTGTTTTATCGCACCTACAAGGTCTGAGCTGAATTTTCGCTCGCCGAATCTAAGTGTTCGGGCATTGCCCAATTTATGGGGCCGGGCTGATTTTAGCTCGGCCGAATGGAATGGCGACGTTCATCCAAATATTGAAGGAACTCCGGTTTTAGCCTGACATAATGCGCGGCATAGCCGACCTACCAGTTGTGATTCATGAACTTTTGAATGAAGAAATTTTGCACGTTGCAACCGAACAGAAATAGATGATCTATAAGCAAAAATTTTCAGTTTTCATTTATAAAGGAAATTGCATTACAAAGGTGGGGCCAAGCCTGGTTACATTCAAGAACGAAAAAAGAAGCAAAAACAAAGAGGGGAAAGCATCAATCCAATTCTATATCCACTGTTTGCTCGGTGGCTTCCACGGTTTCCTCGGTCATGTTCTCCTCGGCCTCGTCCATAGTTCATTCCGCCGCAACAACCTCCTCCTCGACGATTTGCTCGGCCGGTTTGCTCGGCTGCAGCTTCCTCCTCGGCTGCCTTTTTTGCCTCTTCAATGAGCCTTTTTTGGGCAGCGCCAGCATATGCTTGCATGTAGGGCGGTATGAAGGCAGTGGGAGGGTTTTGGAACATCTCAGCATCTTGACTAAGGCCAACTTTTTCCACGGCAACTTTCCAACCGCACTGGAAAAAGATGTCCTTGGTCGCTTGCACTTGTTGTTTATAAGTTTTCTCGCCCTGAGCGTACCCCCGATCTTCAACGTCTTCGACCGCCTTGTCCTTCTCGGTCTTGTGGGCATCACGAAGCTTGCACAGCTCGGCGAGATAACGCGCCTTCGTCAGTTTGACAGCCTGCTGCTTGTCTTCTTCAGCCCGAGCCAGTTGCTCGCTTAATTTGTCGCGCTCGGCCTTTGTCGCCTCCTGAGCGGCCTTCAACTTACCTATCTCGACTGTTTTGGCCTTGTTTTCAGAAATGGCATCCCGCAAACTTTGCCGCACGGCGATCATTCGCTCGTGGGCCAAATAGTTCTTCTACGCGGCCTGAAAACAAATGAAGATGGTCAGAATTTAGAAAACCGAGCAATAACTTGTTGAACAAAGGAGTTGAGAACTCACCAACACGATCGATTTTGCCGCCGAGAGAAGCACCTTCAGGTCGGACAGCTCGTCGTGCTTCTTCATATCGGCGGGAAGGATCAGCCCCTTGGTCATGTTGAAACCGAGAGAGTAATCCTTGTCCGCGTACACTGAATCGGCCGCAGAGACAGCCCGACCTTTGTACTTGATCTCGGGCACCCAGACCGGGGGGGCACTTGGGCTTTTGGATGGCCCGCTGAGTGGTTGCTCGGTCTGGTCCCCCAACTCGGTGGAGGCATGCTCGGTGGAGTCCTCATCAACAAGACACTGCTCGGTTTGGTCTTTTCCCGGTCTTTTCTTCAATCGACCAACTGCTTGTTCGCTGGCAAGAGCCAGCACAACCCCCACCTTTTGTGCAACCAGAGTGGAGGAAGTCCCCCCCAGATACCTCTGGTGTCTGGGAGTCGCTCGGCTCACCAGTGATCATCGATTTGATTGCCCGGATTTTGGCCATTTCCTGCTCGGCAATGAGAGGGACAAGTTTGATCGGCAGAAGATTTGGATCTGGTTCTGGGGAGGGCGCACGAAAGAAAGTCGGTGACCCGGCTTTTGCGCAGCGCTCTGTAGTGGTAGGTCGGTTCGAAGCCGAGCAGCGTTGGAGACTCCCTCTCCTCGGCCAGATGACGCAACAAAACTCTGATGGACTCCTGATTAGCTCAGTAGTAGTCCGCTGCCAAAAGCTGGTAATCTACAAAAAGAAGAAGTGTTAGATCGGCAAAAGAAAACAGATGCAGAAAGAAGATAATGTGGTTCGCCGAGCTACTCACCAGCACTCTCAAAGTCTTTCCTAATGTACCAGCCCGGTATGGGCTCCTCGGTGTCCTCATAACGACCGGACACCCACAAAAAGTCATCATCATTTGTCTCCTTATCTAGATTACCCTCTATGAGTTTTGCTCGGCCCTTTTTGACCTTTAGGTACTAGCAAAACCCACCTTTATTCTTGCTAAGGCTGTATTGATGAAATATCTCGGCAAGATCGAGATTAAGACCGAGCCTCCTATTTAGCTCGGCCACGCCGTTTATTATCTTGTATGTGTTGTTGGAGACTTGGGTCGGACAAAGCCTTGTTTGCCTCAAAAATTCGCAGATCAAGGGTTGGACCGGGAAGCGAAGTCCTCCTTCGACTATTGACACGACCGTGAAGGGGCACTTATCTAGCTTGCCCCATGGGGTATCTCCCTTCTTGGCCAGCTCTAGATGGACGTCGTCCGGGATGCCATACTCCCTACGGAACTCGGCCAGTGCACCGGGAGAGCTCACCATGAACCGGTATTTCCCCATCTATCTCGGTTCAATTTATTGTTCGACTTAGTTCGTATCTCAGTCAAAAGTGTGTTTGCTCGGTCTTTGAGCTTCACCGATGGTAATGCTGGACTGGCCTGGTCGATCCTAGTTTGTTCTGCATTGTTAAGAGAGTTCAAGGGTTAGCGCGGCATAAATTGCACAGCTTCTATGGGAGTTATCTAGCTCGGTGCAATGTTCCTGCTCGTTTGACCAGCCTGACGCCTAGCTCGACTTTACTATCTGGCCGACTTGGCCCTTAGTCCGAATCAGGTTTTCAGCTCGGTTGGGACCCGTTGTGGGGCCACGAACAAGTTTTTGTGTGGTGAAATGCTATTTATGGATCTAAAAGACAGATTTAGCTCTGTCTTACCTAGGGTACAAGCAGTTCGTCCTAAATTCAGAGTTTGAGCATTGATGTTTGAAAAAATAAGGGCGTGGGAGCCCCATCCTCTTTTCCGATTCCAGTTTTCCCTAGGGTGTGCGAGTGTTGCCCCAAAGTAGGGGCACCAATAAGGTTCTAACATCCTAATTCGAAGCTCAGAAAACCAGGAATGAAGAACACGAAGAACTCAAATATACAAACGTAGAGTAAGGGCGGAAAAACTCACCAATACCAGATGCTAGGCAGAATTAGGCCTCTCGAGCTTGGTTGTAACTTCTGAAGGAGCAAAAACGGGCTCAAGAAGCGGATGAGCTGAAGCGTCAGTGAGGGAAGAACATTGGAGTTATGGAGGCTAGGGTTTGGGCTCAATATTGAAGATGAACAGTGAAGGGGGACGAGTGACCACTCATATGTATATAAAAGAGGTGGGAAACCTAATGGCGCAGCCATTTGAATTTCGCGCGTGAGAAGACAGCTGTGGGGCTGTACAATCCCAGTAGTGTGAGGCCACGTGGCATCAAGAAGGGAGCTCTGTCAGTACAGCTGTACGACCCTTGACAAGACTATTGGCGCAACTCAAAGGCCAATCAAACGATATAGCTCGGCCATGGCGGTGACCCCAATCACGCTCAACTTGGTACTGGCGCAACTCAGAGACTGATCGAAATAAGATAGCTCGGTCATGGAAGTAGTCCCGATCACGCTCAACTCGGATGGGATTAAGGGACAATTGAGAGGGAGATTTGCGCCGGAGAGATACGGCCGACCTACGATAACGCGGGTTGTGACGAACCTCACGGTGCCGAGCTGCTTTCTCAATGGGCACGGTCCTTCGGCCTGTCGTGTACGGCCGAGGTAGATTGGCCGACCAGGCGTGGAGTAAGGCCTGGCCGAGTTATGACTTGATAGACATTCGGCTGGACGCGCATTGGCGTGACACAACCGAGCTAGTGGCAGTCCGGAATGAATCTAGCCTGAGAAGAGGACCAGCACGCTTCACCTTCAGTTAGCCCAGAAGGAGTTTGGACTAAGATGGTGGTCGGCATGCGCCCGGCCGGCTAGCTCAGAAGCTCGGTCGTGTTGGCTGTGGTTGTGATTTTCTCCAAGGAATAGGCCGGTTGTGGTATTCCAGTCAGGTGTGCCACTTGGGCCAATGGCATGATGGAGAGGAAATCTGCTTCAGGCACGCGTCAATACCGTTTGGCAGTTTCACATGTACCATTTGGAGGTTTTGGCCTTTACACGCGTAAGGTAGTGGGAGGCGAGCACTGCCACCTGTCCAGGGAAGGACAGCAGAGGTAGTGCGTGCACAATCCCTGAGGTTACATGGCCAGCCTAGAAAAGGGGACAAGAGGAACGGTGGAGGTAGGCTATCTGAACCATTCTCTCCCTCTCTAATGGCATTCTCCTGCCACAAGTGTTCTGACTTGATCGTCAGAGGGTCTATCCAGCAATCCACCGCCAGGCAGCTCACCGTTTCTCTGTTTCCAGGTTAGACGTCGTCACGTGAAGCTTGAGTTCAAGGAGTACGGAAAGCACTGGATATTTCGCCCCTGTACAAAAACCATATTTATATTCCTTATAGATGTGTAAATATGCTCTTCGCTAAGTAATCTTTGGTGAAAAAAGGTCCGACTTCAACACTTTCAGAAGCAATATGATGATGTGATGATTGTATGAGCAATGTGACACAACAATTTATAATTTAACTTTTTTTATTATTTCATAACATAAAATTGGAATACTGTCATCTTCACAAAATCAATCTTCTAAACTTTGACTTGTGAGGAGATTTGTCTTTTTTTTTGAAAGTACTAATAATAATGCTAATTGTCTTAAGCTCTGTTTGATTAGAAAAAAATAAATTATAAAAGTGAAAATAGTAAAAAGTAAAGTGAAAGAAAAGAAAAGAAAAGGAAAATATCTTTTCTGGTATGAATTTGATTAGAATTAAAATTTTGTAAGAAAGTAGGAATACTAATTATAAATAATTGCTTTTATAACAAATTTAAATTTTCTTTTTTTTATATCTATATATTTTTTACAAGAAACTGGAAGCTTAGTTACCATTTTATTATGAGTTGTATAAGAAAATTAATTTTCTTATAACTTCTATCACTTTCATGCTAAACAAATTTAGATTTTTTTTTTTTTTTTCATTTCTTTCACATTCTACCATTTTTATCCTAACAAAACTGAGCCTTATGGTCTGCCTGTATGACAAGAAAGAATTCAGTATTTGTGGCCATTTTGGATTTTATCATTTTGACTCTGAATATATGCTGTGGAAGATATTTGTTTGCATGTTTATTGATGTTTCATTGCTACAAACCAATTGTTTGAAGGTTTTCAAGCCTCCTCTATTATGTGTTTTAATTGCACAAGTTGGCTACATGGTTGCAACATGTGGGCCTAGTTGTTTAGAATGAAATCATGAAAATGTAAGCATGGTGTTAACGGATACCATTTTAGTAGATATTAATAGTAAGTTCACATGTATAAATATATATATATATATATAATTTAGTAATAAAGAAAATGAATAGAAGTTGTTTTTGAAATTATGGATATGTAAATCAATCTTTCAATGGAAATTTCTTTTTATTGATAATTATCAAACTGTTAAAGAAAAAAACCGTGTCAAAAAAAAAAAAAAAAAACCACCAATTCAATAATTGATTTTATATAACGGTGAATTACAATAATAGTCTCTGTAGTTAGGGGCTTGTGTTACTTTGGTCCCTGACTTTTTAATTGTAACACATTTGACCATAAATTTTGAATTTTTTTCTACATAAGGACAATTGAAGATATCATTAGATTTTTCAAGGGTAAAATCATCAATTTGATAAAATATAAACTAATTTGACAAAAATAAATGTCAAACAAATATTTTTGAATTTTTAAAAATTATTTCTACCCACTAAAAATAAAATTATGTAAAATTGATAAATCTTTTAGACATTTATTTTTTTACCAAATTAATTTTTATTATGTGTTTGGATAATGATCATATAAAATTAATTTTTAAAAATTAATCATGTAATTTTTATTAATTTTTATCAATTTTACATAATTTTATCATTGGTGGATAAAAATAATTTTTAAAAAATTAAAAATATTTTTTTGACATTTATTTTTGTCAAATTAGTTTATATTTTATTAAATTGACGATTTTACCCTTGAAATTAAACAATGGTATTTTCAATTGTCCTTATTTGGAACAAGATTCAAAATTCAGGGTCAAATGTGTCATAATTGAAAAGTCAGGGACCAAAGTGACACAAGTCCCAAACTACAGGGACTGTTAGTGTAATTTGCCCTTTATATAATAAAATAAATGAGCGTGCATAGATCGGAGCTGGTAGGTTTTGAAAAAAATTATCAACTCAACCGTCCTTGATGAGTTGAGAAATTTCTCACCCGTCCTTGAACCACACATCTCAAAATTGGGTAGATAAATTGAACAATTTGTCCGTTTCAAATTAACAATTTACAGATAATTGATAAAAGAGTATGAACACGTGATATTTCGAAAGTATCTAATATTTTTTCGGTATAGAGAAGTACTAAAACGTGAGTGCTATTTTTTTAGTGCATTACACAGGTTAAATTACTTTTTGAAAAGTATTATAAGATTGATCAGTTCTATCTTAAGCTTTGACTCTTGAAAATAACTTGCTTTCTTATTGGTTTTTCAAAAATTAAAAAATTAATTTGACAAAACTAAAAACCAAAAGTGTTATTTTTAGATTTTCAAAATTTACTTTCACCCCAGAATAGAGAAAAATCATATGAATATATATGAGTTATATATATACATATATATATCACCAAACTAGATATTGTAAAAAATAAAAAAATTAGAAAATAGATTTGAAAACACAACTAAACATGCTGTCAAACTGAAATTCAAGAGGACTGCCTTTGGATTTTAGATTTATAGAGATTTGTTGATGGATAAGAAAAAGAAAAGATTAAAATAAAAAATAAATAAAAAAAAAATAGTTAATTTGTTATTTATTTATTTTTTCTATTTATAGATTTAAGAATTAAACACAAATTAAAAATGTAATTAGATACTAAAAACATTACTCTTCCCCTCTCCTTCATATATTAGATTCTTTTTTCTGATACTGCAATTTTATCTATAGAGCATCTCTAACGGGTCATCTTTCTTTTTTTCTTTTTTTCCACCAAATTTGAATAAAATTTTGAGTAAAAGTTTCTTTGATATCAAGTGCTCCAACAGAGCTTCATCAAACCACCAGTTGATCGGGCAGATGACTGAACGGATGTTTGGTTGGTCGACCGGCCAGTGTAAATTTTTTAAATTTTTTTGCCTTGAGGTGGTCATCGAGGGAGACATCCGATGGTGAAAATCTAACGAGAATAAACATTGATTTGATGAAAGGTACATCCGTCCTCAGTTTGATGAAAGATTTGAGAAATCCTATTTGATGAACGATTAGAGCAGCAAAAAGTAAGCTTTTTTATAAAATTTAAATTTGATGATCTATCTGTTGTACGTAGGAGGAAGCCTATACATTCTTTACTGGCGTTGGGAACTCAACTTTTGATTATTGTTACAATTTGGTAACAGCGAATTTCTCATTTCGTTACCATTGAAGTATCTTATAGCTACCACCAGTGGCGGAGCCAGAAATTTAAAGTAGAGAGGACACATATTAATCATAACATTGAATTTTTTTCCCCCGATAACAAGTAACAATGAGATATTATTAAATTTATACATTTTTATTTTTATTTTTTTTACAATTATTCTGAGATTTATATTCACGTGACTTATAAATCCACAATCAATAACTAAATTCTATAAACCAAATAATCAATAAATTCAATCCTATCAACTCAAAAAAAAAGTGCCCCACAATGAAGAGAAATAAGCAACTAAACAAATCTCATAATAAGAAATGAATTATCAATTGATTCAATTCTTATCTTAACCTATCAATTAAAAGTGTACAAGAATAATCAAAATAGAAAAATAGAAAAATTTTAAATTTTGAAAAATACAAGAAATTTTACATAATTTAAGAAGGGTCACTATTAAATTTTATAAAGGATAAATAACACATAATTTTTATTTATATAGGTAACAATATAAATATTGAAAGTTTAGGGGGGCACATGACCCCCTAAGCCTTAGGTGGCTCCGTCCCTGGCTACCACATCA